>OZ026621.1:35054748-35089748 GCA_964020975.1 Hermodice carunculata
TAAATTTAATTTCATCACTTAAAATTCAATCAAATGCCAAAGTTTATATATATATATCTGTGCCAGATCCGACTAAAATGTGTAAAGACATATTTAAGATATCATAACTTATGATCTGCTAAGCTCTTATTAAGGCACATTGTCCATGTTATCAACGTGATAACATGATCAGATCTGAGTTAATGTGTAAAGATATATTTAAGATTTCATAACTTATGATTTGCTCTGCTCTTATTAAGAGCTGAGCAGATGTGTACTTACATGTACAACTGATGTGTACATGTATGTAAGTGAATGAACTGAGCAGTATAAGTGAATGGAGCTAAACTGAAGTGTTATGTAGCATAAATGAGCAGTTTCCTTTCCTTCCTATTCACCTGGATTCATATTTTATATTTTATACAATGCAGTTGTTAGTACAGAGCAACAGCCAGCGGCAGATAGCGGTGGTGGCGTATGGATCCAGCAATCTCTTGTTGCCTTTTAATTTTTTTTTTAAGCAAAATCTTTTTTTAAAAAAATCAAGACGAGTTGGGGGGGGGGGGGGAGAAACAAAAACAAAACAAAAAAAACAAAGAAATTTACATTTTACCTAAGATTTGTACAGCTCTACTGACAGACAATGCGCATTTTTTTCTGGTATGCCGAAAATCACTTTGACATGATTTTGTACAAACAGCTCTGCATATGAATGGAGGCTGTAGGCCTACAATGACAATTCCACAAAATTAAAAGTTTGAAACAGAGGGTCACTAAGTTTCATATCAATGGGATTAGCATAAGTTATTCATATCATATTAGCATTGTTAATTTATCATACACACATATGATTACCTGTGTGGTACCTGTGAGGTATCGCTAAATACAAAGGGCTATGGAAGCTTTCTAACTACCAAGCAGTCAGCAAAGGAGGCATAGCCTGTGCACTTGTTAAATGTCTGGCAGCGAATCCTGTTATTATTTATGCAGTGTGGTTCCACTGATAGGTGCAACATGTCTATGCACAATGATTTGTGACATAAATGTGATACTTAATGAATTTTTAGAAAATTGAGACTGTTAAATTTGATATTCACAGCCGATCTGTGGGTGTAAAACTTCTTTTCTCCTTTCATAAGCTGGCCTGAGGTACACAATACCATAGCCCGAACCATTTGCCTTGTGATCTACAGTCCCAGGACCATATCTTGCATGCTCCATCCATGTAAAAGTTGTTAGGATCACTCAAAATTGTCCAGGCAGATGTCAAAAAGTGCTGACTTCCCATTTTAACTTGCTTGATGGACGATAATAGAATAACAACATGACCATGTGAGTCCCAATACATACAGAGTTAGCCCTAATAGGCCACAGACCACAGTTATAAATCCTTCTATTTTTCATATTAGCATTTTTCAGTCTAAAAAATCAGCATTTTGGTATTTTGAAATTCCGTGAACGGCATTTAACAGATAAAAATGTCAGAAAAATATGGACGGATTTTTGTCATACAATTCCCAGCTCGTTAATTTGTGATAATTGAAATACGAAACAACACCTGGATGTCAGCTTTATACAGGTGTATGAACTGTGCTCTTGCCAGGGTCACATCATTGTCCTTCCCCACCATAAAGTTCCCACCTGGCCTGGAAGACAGTGCACCTATATGGCCTTCAATGAAGCAACTCTGCGATGCAGCAAACCTGACTTAGCTAACTTTATTTAAACAGAAGCTACAGCATGCTGAAAACACAGTATTTTCACAATTATGGACTATCTCCGTTGGGATGCGCAACCAGCCAATCACAACTGTAGTCTGTAACCTTAAAATGTATATGTATCTTGTTGCTTAAAGTGGATTTTGTATTCTGTAGCTCGTGGTTCAGCTGGTATTGGACTGATGACAGGGCCACCAGATTACAATGCTCAGGCTAACTTTCACCCGTGAGTACGACTTGGTTTGAGTTTCATCAGCTTCTAGGGAATGTTAAGAAATGAGTTTTTGGGCTCCTGTGTCAGACAGTTGCATGGCTTGAATGGTACAAGGGAATGAAAATGTTTGAATAAAAGACAAACAATTTCAAATATACTATAATGAACATTTAATTGATAAAATTGCTGTTTTCATTTTTCATTCACAGTTTTCATGCAAATTGTTTTCATTCCTGTTGAAATTACTGAAAAGCCTTGAAGCAGACAACCCTAAACCACTAACTGGTTCAGGGGTAAAAGGGTTAAATCCTGGCAAATATAGCGGAAATCAGCAGAGTGTTGCTCAAAGTAAAATAAACTAGCCTTTTTTTAAACAGGAAGGCATCATAGTACTGGTTCTGGTTTTTCAAAGAGGTCCTGATACAAAGATACACATAAATATGCAGCAAATTAGATGAAACATTAATAATAAAAGATCAATAAAACTGGTAAAGATCATTATACAAGTATTATTCAGTTATTAAAAGTGGTCAGGATGAGGTATTATATGCTAGTTTCAATTCATTTCTTTCTCTAAGAATCAGTTTTAAATGTATCTGTCAAAAGTATGTGTAGTCTTTGAGCCCCCAGCATCCATTGATAGTTTGTTGCATGGGATGCTGCCCCTATATTCAAAAGACCGCTGACCAATCCCATGTACAAGTTTACACTTAGGCACTTTAACTCATTCTACCCTCATAGAAGACCGAGTCAACAGCTTTCCTTGGCATGCTCTGGGTGCAATGTGCCCAGAGTGTGCCAAGGAAAGCTGTTGACCATGGACATATAATTTGGAATGATCTTCCATGCAAGTTTCATCCAAAATTTTGAAAAATAATCTCTAAATTAGTAAAATACAATTAGCAGACGACATTTGGATTTTAGCGGGAAAAAGCGTCATTAGGGTGGAATGAGTTCAGGTTGTTGTTTGCTACCTGATGTACTGTATGATTGGTGTAGATGGTTGAATCTTTCAGACAGGTGTTAAGTTGCTAATGTTGCAGTTTTCTTCATGATGTTTCCCCAGAACTTCCATGTGTAATGTCACAATAGTCAGGCAGTATACATGTATCAGTGTCGGGTGTAACCAGTGCACTGTGTAGCAAGGTTGCAACATCTTGAGGCATGTAATGCCAGTTTGTAGGCAATATTCCTAAACATTTTCCAATAGTTCGACATATAGGATTCACATGCTCAGACCAGTTCAATGAAGGGTCCATGATTGCACCAAGTTATTTTTAAGAGTTCACTTGGTTGATCTCACGATTGTCTGTTGGCATACAGATATGTTCCTGACTGCAAAGTCTTTGTGGTCTTCCTAATAGCATTTATTTGCACTTTGATATGTTTAAATGAAGTTTGTTTTTCTGAGACCACAGTGAAGCACTTCCTGGGTCAGCGTCTAAACATCACTTAATCTCTCCCTAATACTGGCTGAGGAATATATCAAAACTGTATGATCCCCATACAGTGCAGTTTCTAAATGCTTGATCACTTATGAGATTAGTCACATAAATGACAAACAGGAGTGGCCCCAAGATATAGTTTTAACCCTTAAAGCACTGATTTAAGAAAGAGTCAACAGCTTTCCTCAGGGGACTGTGTGCACCCAGGGCCCCGAGGAAAGTTGTTGACTAAGACTACATTTTACTTTAGACTAAACTTGCTTGTATTTCAATGACAGGTATCTTCATGAGGAATTTGGATCTTTTAACCCTTATATGTTCGGTGGTACAGTAGTCCCTGTCATGAGAGACCCCTGTCGTGAGAGACCACCCTCTCATGAGAGACCACATTACAGATTCCCAAGTCCTATACTTCCCATGTTAATTTACCTGTCATGAAAGACCACCTGTCTCATAAGACCACTTTTTTGTTGCTATAGGGGTGGTCTCTGGTGACAGGGGCCACTGTAATTAGAAAACGACTATAGCTGTGATTAGCACTTTAAGGATTAATTTGTAGGTGATTAGAAGTTGCTGACATGTATTGACCACATTGCAAGCAGTCTCTTAAAGTCTTTTTAAACTGTAGTAAATTTTTTCCTTGATACCAAGACAGTTCGGCTTTAAAATAAAATTTTATTAAAAAAAAAGTTATAATATATTTTCTTGTTTATATATTTTTGGGATTGGTTACAGGGTCGAGGACAAGAACTGCCGGGTCATGACCTTCAGCAAGGATGGAAACCTCTTTGCTTGGACAGATTGGCAAGGGTGAGAACTTTGTGTCCTGATATAGGGACGAATACTTAGTGGGTACATTAACCAACATATGATCATATAATTGGATTGAGTCCACTGCTGTCCTCAGTCCTCTCTGGGCACTAAGTGCATGTATCGTGTCTTACATTAAAGCATTGCTAAATGCAACTGTTCTGTCAACATTGGTTCACATCCCTAAAAAATTTCATGGCACACAGTGTCAATCAGGTGTTGCATTTTGATGATGCAATTGTGCATTTGGAGTATATATACTTGTAACTGGAAACACACACTGTTTTGGCCAATCAGGGTAAGTGAATTCACTTCTAGACCAAATATCACAGATATATGCATTCCTGACATAATATACTCAATTGACCACAAGGCTCTGCAGAATCTGTCTGCACTGAAGATGGGACTCAGGATTTAAAATTGGTGTATAAACACAAGTGTTTTGGGTAAAAAAATGCATTCTATTTTGTTTTCTGAAATTTTGTATGTATCTTGAAAACTCAAGATAAAACAATTAACTTTGTGCTATTATTATCTCAATACATTGCATTTTCAAAAACATGTTGCAGGTTTTTCGTAAAAGTATGTGTTTTCACAAAGATGATACAAAACTAGGAAAATGTCGGCTTTTAGCTATGTTGACCTCAGGGTACGTAGGTTATAGTATCACCTGTCTGTGCGTCTTTCCTACTGTTCTTCCTTCCATCTATCCTTCCATCCATGAACATCTGCTTGTGAACATAATACTGTCCACAGTTTTCAATTGAAACCCATGTAACTCCGGATTTATGAGGGTATAAAAATCTAAGTCAAGTCCATAGTGGTGGCACCACCTACATTACTATATCCAATTATATGCCAAAATGTTATGATTTTTGGGAATGCTGTTTTGTGAAGAGTTTTTAACACACTGAGCTTCCTGACAGCTCAGTCGCCATGGTGCGTCATGGTGCCATGGTGCATGCATTTGTCCATAAATCACATTTTCAACTTCTCCAAAACTGACTGCCAGATTCACTTCAAATTGGTGTCATTGTACCTTGGGTGGGTCTCTGATAATTTGTTTGAATGGTCACACTTCAGTGATTTTTGGATTTTTATGACTTTTTTGTTCATTTTTTGGCAAAAGCAAAAACAAATCTTTTCCCATACTACCAAACCAATTGCTTTGAAATAGCAAAGGAACACCCTCTGGGGTCTCCCAGACCTGAATCTGTTCACTTTCATTTTCTTCTTTTTTTTTTTTCTCTTAAACTGATTTTTGTGTTTTCACTATTTTTGATTTCTTGTCCAGAAAAATGACCCATATTTTTCTGAAATTTGGTGAGAATGTAGCTTTATAGAAGGGGTAAACAGAGTTGTTCACTAGGTGTTGATACTCTGCATCGCTGATCTTTGATAGATTTTTCAATTCATGTACCTGTTCCTTAATGCATGCATTCCTTTTGATAACTGTGTAGATCAATGGGAATTGCAATGGAAATTCACATTTTCAACTTCTTGTCCAAAACTGTCAATCAGATGCACTTCAAGCTTGGGGGAGATGTACCTCGGGTGGGTCTGTCTCAAGTTTGTTTGGATGGTCACACTCCAGTGATTTTTAGATTTTCTTGATAATTTTTTGCTATTTTTTATTGTGCAAAACCTTCAAAAAGATCTCCAAAACCTTTTGGCCAATTGCTTTAAAGTTGCTGGAGACTCTCAGACCTTTATATGTGGCACTGTGATTTTTATTCCTCAGCCCAAAAGGCTGAAGGGGTATTTTGGTCACCTACACGTCCATCCGTCCGTCCATGCCTTATTAACGCCATATCTCCAAAAATACTCATTTTATGAGAGGCAAAATTTTTATCACATGGGGTTATTGAAGTGCTCCACGTGCCTATTGAAAAATAGGTCACTAGGTCTCATTTTTAGGTCTCACTACTATGTTGCAAAAAAAAAATGCAATGACGCAATAGCTAACAAAAATACTGAATGAAGCTTCATCAATTATTTATGACAGATGGTCCTAAGAATGCCCCAGATGCCTATTGAAAACTAGGTCACAGTGCTGCATTGAAGAAAAATGGCCATACCATGATATCTTCAAATATCAAATTACTCATTGTAGGTGCACAAATTGTTAATGACAGTTGGTCCAAAGGATGCCCCAGACACCTGGTAAAAACTAGGTCACTGTGTCACATATTTAGGTCACAGTGCTGCATTGAAGAAAAATGGCCTTGCCACACCATATCTCCAAAAATACTCACTTTTCAGAGACCAAATTTTTATCACAGATGGCCATTTAGATGTTTCAGGTGCCTATCGAAAAGTAGGTCACATATTTAGGTCACAGTACTATATTGGATAAAAAGTGTCGTTAACACAATATCTAAACAATTATGGGATGCAGTTTCATCAAATATTTATGACAGTTGGTTCTAAGGATACCTCAGGTGCCTGTCGAAAACTAGGTCACTGGGTCACATATTTAGGTCATTTGTTGCATTGAAGAAAAATGGCCATACCATGATATCTTCAAATATTACATTACTCATTGTAGGTGCACCAATTATTTATGACAGTTAATCATAAGGATGCATCAGATACCTAGTGAAAACTAGGTCACTGGGTCACAGTGCTGCATTGAAGAAAAGTGGCCTTGCCATGATATCTTTGCTCATTGCATTTTCCCCAAAGCTTTGTCATTAGGTCAAGCAGAAGTAACCTTGACCTATGGGAGGGGTACTGTCATCACCTGCGTGTCCATCTGTCTGTCTGTCTGTCCTGGCTGAGGGGTTTGAGGTCACTGACTGGCTTCTAGTTGTCTATGTATTTACAAATTTTTGTGCATTCTCACTATTTTGTACTTCTTCACTGAAAACATCACTCAGATTGTTCTAAAACTTGATGAAATCGTAGCTTGTGGGAGATTTAAACATTGAACCTGTTAACTAGATGGTGAATCTCCAGATCCCTGATTGTAAACACATTTTTCAATTTGGGTACCTGTCAGTTAGAGCATGCATTCCTATTGATTACTGTTTGATAAAGTCAATGGGGATTGCAATGGAAATTCGCAGTCTGTGCATGTAAGGGAAGGTGAGCACAAGACTGTCATAGTCCTCTTGTTTGTGAATTATCATGAAATATGGCAGGAATGTTAATCATGCAAAAATGCATCAAATTTTGTGGGGTCACCAACAGTATTACGCAATATATGAACCAAGATGTGCTGAAGACCCACTAATTCAACATTTTGTAAAAGGAAAAGGCTAATGTTCCCAATGTTACACAAATGTATTTTGTGTATGAAAGTTTGAAATTATATCAGATGGATGACCTTGACCTTTTGTATTGAGGCCTTGGAGTGAGTGCATTTCAGGAAATTATTTCCTTTGGGATATTTTTTACATCATTTTGTGTACGTATATACCATTACCAGGTATAGGAACATCATGCAGACCAAAAGTCTTTGATGTTTGGAGTCATGGTGGTACCATTGGTGGTATTAATTGGAACTAACATCATAAGTATAAAAAACACGTACAATTCAGTATTATTTTATCTTATCCAGTTTCCAGATTACCAGTTAATGTAACATGATAATCAACTCAGATGGAACTGCATGCTTTACACCATGTATATGTCAGTCTAACAGTCATGTTTTGGAAAAGTTTGAGTGACCTTGATATATTTTTCCAGTAAAGGACGCTGAACTCAATATGTTGAGCAAGTATAAGGCTAATGAGGCTAAATGTACCACAAATGTATATCACATGGAAGTTTGACATCACACACTGTAGATGCCCGTGAACTACCTTCTCAGGGTCATAGATGTATTGGATTTCAGGAAATGAATTATTTCTAATGGTCATCCAATTGCATGTCAGCAGAGCAGTAGGCTTACGGGCCTCTTGTTTAAAAATGGGAACTAAGTGGAATTCTTCTTTTTTGATATGCATTTACAAAAGAACTGACAGTTTCTGAGATTGTACCTGATAAACTTTTACTTTCATGGGTCAATGTTTTCTTGCCTAAATAAAAGGGAAAAAAACAAGTTTTGGTTTCGTTGAAGTCAGATAATTAGTTTTAAAGTTATACCCATATGAAATGGCCATTCTGCAATGGCAACCTGTTGTCTATAATTAAGATACAAAGTTTAACATTATCCATTGACTACCATTGTTAATATAAAATGTATTTTGTTCATTTCTTCAGATTCCAAAACTTGCAAATTTGGACATGTGACAGACAACATACATTTCTACCAAAATATCTGAATATCTCAAAACAAACAAAATTATCCCAAACTGGTTGGACATTACCTTGAATGATGTTTGAATGTAAGAGTAGAGTGCATTATGTCTCTATTTTCATTCAGGTGTTTACTATTTTTTCAGTGTGGCAATAGTGGCACTGCCATATAGCAACTTGGTATCCAAGATAGAAAAACCAAAAATTATGGATATAGACTTCTCCCCGAAGGCTTCTTTGATTGCAACATGGGACCAGTACCAAGGTGCGTGCTAGATGTTTATCAGTCCATGTACATATAAACTTGTTAGATTAGGCTTAATCTGTAGCAAACTTGAAATCTAAAGAATTTACCACATCTGAAATTATTACATTTATTTTAAAATTGTTAAGGCATGGCTGATCTTCTATTGTTCTCTGGTAACTGGGGCACATATCCCAAAATCAGTATTTTTATGGGTTCACCCGGGAGGTAGCAGCCTTTTGATTTTGAGTTGGCCGTCCATCCATCTCTCCTTCATAATAGGTCAAGGCTTACTGGCCAACTGAAGCTTAAATTCCTGTCATTTGTATATTGACACCATTCCTTGACTTGATTATATTTTGGTTACCTGGACCTCATTTTCAGGGTCATAAGACCATTAATGTGCAGAGGTGGTCCCAGCAGTGAAGTCGCTGTAGTGTCATAGCATTAACTCATTCCACCTTAATGACGCTTTTTCCTGCTAATATCTATTAAAAATGTCGTCTGCTAATTATATTTTACTAATTTAGGTATTATTTTTCAAAATTTTGAATGAAACTGGCATGGAAGATCATTCCAAATTATATGTGCATAGGCAACAGCTTTCCTTGGTGTGCTCTGGGCACATTGCGCCCAGAGCACACCAAGGTAAAATGTTGACTCGGTCTTCTATCGGGGTGGATTGAGTTGAAGTGCCTGCAGTCCGTATTAACATCAAAATCTGCTACGTGTTTTTTTGTGTGTGCATCACATACATGTTCACAAGTTCCTGGTGTTTTACCAAGGAAAGCTATTGACTCGATCTTCTATGGGGGTGGATTAAGTTGAAGTGCCTACAGTCCGTATTAACATCAAAATCTGCTACGTGTTTTTTTGTGTGTACATCACATACATGTTCAAAAGTTCCTGGTGTTTTATCTCAGGTTTATATTGATTTGGAATTCCCTGCCACTCTCATGTTGAGTGTCTGTTATCTTCTAGTAATGGCTAGTTTAATTTGTGTGTTACAGTTTATAACATTGTGCTTTTTGTGTAACTGTGTGCTTCCGTATTTGTAGGTTTAACTCATTCCATACCAGTACATGTACCTGATATTTACGTATATTTACCTAGATTTAAGACGACAATTGCATATTTAAATTCTTCATGAAAAGAGCTTTCATTCAAGTACCAACGTGTCTATCGTCTTAAGTCAGTGGTTCTGGCACTTTCTGCCAAGTCATGCTGCAGCTGCCACGAGGGCAGCTGCAGAATGACTGAGTTAACAACTGTCTGTGGCATTGTTTGTATACTAATCTCACAACCTATGTCAAGAAAGACCATGGGCATGCTGCTCTGGGAGGACTTATCATAATGCTAAAGTTACTTTTAAAAAAAACATGAAAGCAGGCAACATTGTATCTCCAGTCACTTTAACCGTTCAGTGCCAAGTTTGACAAAAGTTGATATGCACTTAATTAACATATAAGGATACTGGATTCATATATCTCTGTAAACCATCCGTTCATTCAAGTGTCAACATACTTAAAGTTGTAGAGACCATAAGAATGGTCCAGGTCAACACCTTTCCTTGGCATGCTTTGGGACAGGGAAAACAGTGAACTCAGTCAAATCTTGGCACAGAAAGAGTTAATGGAGAAAGGGGAAAATCATATCATTGTTTGCACATATGTTCCTGTGAAATTTCCTTTGCTTTACAGTTACCAAAGATAGTCCACATGGGCAGCCAAATTTGCATATTTGGGATGTGAAGACTGGAGAGTTGAAACACAGCTTTATACAGAAGAAGCAAAGTAACTGGTAAGATGTGCCAATATTTCATGGTTAAAAGAACTGAGTCAATAACTTTCTTTGGTTAAATTTGTTGTCCAACAAGCATCCAACACAAGTTTTTAACTCTTGACATTCTCTGCTCGTAGATCTCATGCTGTATAATCATTTATTTTCCTGTGTAATTTATATCCTGATATGACCGCCAAAACAGTGCATGTGAACTATTTTGGCAGCCTGGGCTGGCACTAGAAAATTTATCGTTTTAGCAAGTCTGGCTAACTTAGCTGAAAACATATTAGTCAGACTTAGCCAAATTAAATTTTGGAGGTACTACTTAGGGCTAGTTCTAAGAAATTTTATTGCATGAGCCATTTTTTGCTAAAAACTCAAGAATATTTTGTTTGTCAAACAGAACCAGATTTAGGAACATATATAATGATCATTTTATAATAAATTGTGAACTTGTAGCAACATTTTACGGGTGTGCAATCTTAATTTATATGTACAACATCCTTTACCCAGTTTGGCTTAATGATGACAAAAAATATTAGACAGTTCACACCTTTATTTAGCTGGTGGCTAACTGGCTTATGCTTGGTGCTATCCCAGGCAGCCTGCAGTGTCAGTAATCTTGTGGAGAGTTGTCATGGTATCAATGCTTAAAGCAAGAAAAATTAAAACCAAGAAGAGACCATCCATTTCCAAGGATAGCTTAGAATGTACGCAGGATATGGCTCCAGGTGGCGCTGATCATCAGGTGATCAGTGCATGCTGACCACAATGACATGCACACTGAAACCGCAAGCCACTTTGAGCTTGCTTTCATGCTAAAGTTGACAAGAAGATGTCATTAGCAATATTTGATATGACATTTCCCAATCTTCCTCTGTGAGGAAAAAAATGGACTGTTTGTGTTTAACCCTTTTCCCCTCAAACCGGCCAAAACCGGCTGGTGGTCAAATGTCGTCTGCTTCAATGTTTTCAACTAATTTCAACAATAATGAAAAGCAATTTTGATTGAGAATTGTAGATGAGCCCTATGAAGATCACATGCCCCAGGTCAACAACTTTCCTTGGCATGAGTTGGACACTTAGTGCCCAACTCATGCCAAGGAAAGTTGTTGACTTGAGTGTCAATTCAAGGGGGAAAGGGTTAAAGAGGTACAATTACAGTCTTTGAATGAAGTGATGCAATCTTTTGTGCACATAAAATAGTTCCTCCGGCAAAGAAAACTGACACCAAACTGGCGCTTTCTGTGTCTTAATAACCCATGAAGGAATTCTTTTGCAGATATTACTAGTTATGTGGTAATACCAGTTGCTAACTTGACAAATATTTTTATTTGAAGGAAGCCACAGTGGACGGCAGATGAAGCCATTTGTGGCAGGAATGTCAACAACGAGGTTCACTTTTTTGAGAACAACCAGTTTGGTGAGAGGTCATGACATCTGTGAATGCCACATTAACCCTTAAAGTGCTAACCAGGGCTATAGGCGTTTTCTCATTATTGTAAAACATATAATGGTTAAAGATTCAAATTCCTCATGAAGATACCTTTGATTCAAATACCAGCAAGCCTAGTCTTAAGCAAAAAATTATCTCAGTAAACAGCTTTTCTAGGAACACTTTGCATGCAATGTGCACAAAATGTCCCAAGGAAAACTGTTATTCCAGCCTTAAACCACCACTTCAAGTCATTCCATACCAGTCCCTGATTTTTCCTTATATTTACCTAGATTTAAGACAACATTTGCATATTTAAATTCTTCTTGAAAAGAGCTTTCATTTAAGTACCAACATGCCTATAGTCTCAAGTCAGTGGTTCTGGCACTGACCAAGGCCTGTCTCCATAGTATGGAATGAGTTAAGGGTTAATTGCATTCCTGGCAAGCCATTTCACTCATTCATGTAATTAAAGACCTGATTATTTTAGGAACTTTATTAGTGATGTGTAATACGACCAAAGAGGCAATGTTTATTTCAAATGAGGATCCTAATGCCAATGTAATAACATTTCAGCTTGAAGGCCATAAACTTGCAGGAATAACTGTGACCAATGTTATCCTATGCCATTTGCTTGCCTCGTTAGACTAAAGGTTCACAAAAGACAAAAGTTGTGTACCTCTGCCATGACAATGCTCAAGTTCTGCTAGCAGATTCCATACATGTTTCAGTGGGAAATCGGTTACTTTTTTGTGCTTGTAAATATATTTTCTTGTCTATTTGGTTGAAAGTAAATTAGAAATGCACATTTGTGTTTATTGTCAAAAGAGTTTTTTACTCACATGCAAGCTTGTCCTGTCGGATGGTTTGTACATCGTGTTCCAGCTGTCCACGTGGTTGTATGTAGCCACATTAGGACAACAGCTCTGTGAGGAGTCAAAAAATCATTCAATCTCCAGAAATGGAAAGGTGCTTTGGTGGCAGAAGGATGTCTCGTGTATAAATGTTTTTGTTATGATTTGTTTCAGGAACCATTGTCCACAAACTACACTTGCAGAAGGTTGCAGAGTTTGCTCTTCCAAAATATGCAGCCACTCCCTGTAATGTTGCTGCTTATGTTCCTGGAGCCAAGGTCAGTTTTTATTTTACGGTCTTTTGTGTCCTGTCATTCAAGACAAAAATATTAATATCAACTTTGTTGAAAAGTTCTCTACTGATATCAGGAATGTATATGTAGGGATAGATCAGAAAGTGTCTGTTTTCTACAAAGGCACACAGCAGTGGGCCTGAAAGAGTTGATCTGGTCACATGTGCCCTCTGTTGGGTGTCCAGGTTGTAAGTGCCACACAACTTAACCTACTGCTGACCGTTTTGATGTCATGACTTCAACAATGGCAATATATCTTCACAAACATCCCACACTAGGTTAGTGCTAGAATTTTAAAATTAGAAGCCAAAATTTCAATTTTTGTAGGAAAGAGCTACACAGACTGAAATTAGCCATTTGGTACTTTTAATAGCCATTTTGAAGTTTTAGTAGCATTTGGCTATTTTGGCTACTGCTAGCGCTAACATAGCCACAATGTTGCACAGCAGGAACTGATTTTCACAATGGGGCATGTAGCCTGTAGGTGGCACTACAGGTAACTTCCCCATTATCCACTTGTTGCAGGTGGAGACACCTACATGTAGGTGGTCAAACAAAACCTGATTCGTTCATTGTTCAAAACCATCATGTGATACAGGAAGCAGGGGCCAGCACTGAGCAGAATCAGCTTATCTGTAACCTGTGTTATAGTCTTGTTCGTTATAATTGAAGACTTATGGGTATGCTTTCTAATGTGGTTTAGCAGATTCTCAGGTCTCATGACAAGAGTTTTAACCCTTTCATATAGTGAGAGATGAGTATGTATTTCAACTGCAAGTCCTTGTTTGTGTAGTCATGCCACTGAAAACAATCTTCAGATAAGAGATTGTGTTAAACAGGAAGCAACACGTGTGTGATATGATTACTGAAGACCACCTTTGTTTGTAGGAACATGAGAATAGTGTTTTTATCAATCAGTGGTTTAGTAAATTTGTCTTGCTTTGCCTGCAGGGTCAGCCTTCCTTTGTCAGAATATATAATTATCCAAACTTTGGTGGTCCTAATGCTGCAGTTGCCAACAAGAGCTTCTACCAAGCTGACCGCGTGTCACTGCTTTGGAACAGGAAAGGTAAGGAGACAGCCGTCAGCTGTTGCCAGGTTATTGCCATTTGGTGCTCAGGGCCAATGTAGAGGTTTTATTATATGAGACACAACTTCAGAGCCATGCTGTGAGTGCAGCAGTGCTATTTCTACAATTGAAATTTACAATGAAAATTTAACATATTGACATTATTTCCGTGTTTTTGTAATGTGAAAAGTAGGAGGTGGGACATAAGGACACAGGAACCATGAAAAAGGGGAAATACAATATGTCAACTTGATAGACTTATGTTTAAAAGGGTATTAAAATAAGTATTTAGTTAGCCCGTTTTACATGTACCTCAAAACAAAATACGTCATGATTTTAATCTTTTACGCATAGTTTTGCTGGTGTGACAGTAATTAGATTATGTGTGTGTAAAATTATTGGACATCAGAAGTAGAGACCTATTAGTACATGTATGTACTCTCAGCATGTCCATGTGAAGTTGTGTAAATATTCCACACGGCTGAAATTATCACACCTTCCAATTGTGCAGACAACTGGAATAAGCAATAGGAGACATTCATATTTAACTGCGATCCTGCTCACTTCCTGTGTTGCCGGGGCAACAGACTGATGCTTTCACCATGATCAGGGCAGATTTGTATTATATACTACATAAACATCCATAAATAACACCTTTCAATCGAAAGACAGCCCATTTCTAATCAATTTAGGCATCCTGTATGTTTCAAATATATGTAAATACATTTTCTGAAGATTATTGTGTGTTTGTGTTGTTAATTTTATTGAGAAAGTATTTTTGACCATGCTAAATACATGGATCTGCCCTGATGCAGATGGCTTCCTCTTTTGCTCAATAGGTGTTAGAGTAGGACTGCATTTAAATATGAATACATCCTATTGTGCGTTGCATGTTTCACATGGCCGTAATGATGTTTGCAATACCCTCATTTTTGGCATCACCGTGATGGGATTTTATGTCCCTGCTGCATATTTGAGAGGCAGGGGTACAATTTCTGACGTTGTGGCAATTTTCCTTTACCTGTTTATAGCCTCACAGCAGTCAAACAAACATGACAGTCTTCCACTACCCCCCCCCCCCCCGAAAAAGGAATAAAATAAACAAACAAATAAATACATAAAGATTTTAAAAAACAAAGTAAAAAATAAAATGAAAGTGTGTCTTGGTGGTAGCATGTTTAACCTTTTCCTGGTCACAATTATCATGAATCATTAGCTTTCTGTGGCATGACTTGGGCACAGGGCAGCTAAGTTTCATCAAGGAAAGCTATTGATCTTGGGCATGCCATCTTAACAGGTCTCAGCTACATTTCTCTGCCAAAAGCTGTTTCTGTTAAGATGAAATTTAAGTGAAAACATTAAAACACCTGGCAATTTACATCAAGGGCCTTTCAGCAATTTGAGGGGACAAGGGGTTAAAGGTACATGGGGGAAAGATGTAGGTCTGGAGACAGATTTCAGTAAACTGTAGACTGACCTGTCCATTATTAAGTACAGAGAAATTACTTTTTTAGTGAACCTCACTGAATTGGGGCCCAGTCAACTTTCACCCATGAAGATGTCAGAAACGGTATATGAGATCATGCTCAGTATATATCTATTATTTTGCCAGTCAGACAACAAAGCTTGTCATTTTGTGCAATACTTTATGCTATAGATACAGGGACAAGGATTGTGTGTCTACCATGTTTGATATATGTACGTGATTGGTCAACGCTGTATTGCAGGCACTGCTCTCTTAGTGATGACTGTGACCGATACATCAGCAGACTCTTACTATACATGTATGTGATTGGTCAACTCTTTGTTGCAGGAACTGCTCTCTTACTGATGACTGTGACCGATACATCAGCAGACTCTTACTATACATGTATGTGATTGGTCAACTCTCTGTTGCAGGCACTGCTCTCTTAGTGATGACTGTGACAGATACATCAGCAGACTCTTACTATGGAGATCAGGGACTCCATTTTATGTCTATCAAGGGAGAGAGTTGCCTGGTTCCCAGAGGTAAGACTCTTGGCAGTCTGGTAGCCTTGATGATCGGCATATTGTATTGCTACTACAATATACATATTTAAGACAATACACCTTCAGGGATGTCCACAGGGATCTCTCTGGATGGCCCAGTTACTCAGCTACAAGTCTATGCTTTGAGGCCACCTTTGACCTCTGGTAAACAAGTGAAGATTCCCATCAAATAATTTAATCATATCATTTTTGGTTTTTTAGAAAGGAACAATAAAGTGTAAATGATACAATTGGTGCACAGGAGTGGTGGTCTTTTAAGAGAGGTGGCTTCTGATGAGAGGGGCGTAACGAGGCCAGTGTAGTGGAGATGCTGCCCTTTTGGTTGGAAAACACTTTGCATCCATATAGACATCCTGGCAGAGGATCACTTTAGGAAAGCTAAAGAAAATGACAACCTGGAGAGGTTTTTTTTTCTCAATCCATATCAAAATTTGGTAAATGTATTTTACAGTTACTTGGGGATAACAGAATAAAATTCAACTGTAAACTGCATAATTATTTGAGGTGTTCCTTGATTTGATAATGGGCATGCTGTTTTATTTCCCATAAAAAGTATGATGGAATTGTTTTGTTCTGTTAACAGCCAAGAAAGGATCCATTTACAGTGTGGAGTGGAGTCCTTCATCGACAGAGTTCTGTGTGGTATATGGCTGTATCCTTTTCTACATGACCCAAATATACTCTACCAGTGGTACACTCATATTGACTTATATACATGTATTAACCCTTAAAGTACTAATCACAGCTATAGTCATTTTCTCATTACCGTTAGACATGTATTGGTTACAAGATTCAAATTTCCTCATGAAGATACCTTTCATTCAAATACCAGCAAGTCCAATCTGAAGCAAAACCTAGCCTGGTCAACAGCTTCATCAGGGCACTTTGCACACATTTCATGGAAAGTGACCTAAGGAAAGCTGTTGACTCAGTCTTAAATCGGCGTTTTAAGGGTTAATAGTTGTGTACTGTCTGGGACTTTAAATTCTGTACTCATATAAAGTATTTTTTATATATGACCTGTTTTTATGCAAATTGAATTGTTTTTTGAACTAGAACTCTTGAGCAGAATATTTTTCAGCCTTTGGTGCAGCAGGTCATGTCATAAGTATACATTTATATTGAAGCCATATGTACAATTAGACCTCTCCTGTCAGTCTTTTCAGGAATCAGGGTTTTTTTTTTCTTTCCTCTTTTTAGCTACTGAGCTGCATCTCTCTGAAGTGTGGGGAGCTTGCCTGATGGACATGTGACACCGTGGGACAAAGTTGTGGCTATCGTTCTGAGGCATATGTCACATAAGATGGTCACCCAGATTATTTAACTTTATATGAGAGATGCCAACATTCAAAATGCCGTTTCAGGGACATTTAAATGAGACCTCTGGGGACAGAACATACTTAACAAAGAATATTTTATCTTCTTCAGTTATACAGTGGCTTGTGGTTTAACTACCATTAGCTATTCAGCTGGAAAGGGTACATACTGGTTCAGGGGCAAGTCAAATTGTTCTTATCTGAACTTGTACTATACAAATTTAGTGATTATGTTTGGTTTGACAGGTATTCTTCTTTCATGATGAAGCTCTACATTTATGAGCAAAATTTCACGTATTTAGCTAATTCATCATTTGCCATGTTCATATTTATTACTTTTTATTATGTGGGTTGTCTTTGCTGAATATCTAGCTTAGACAAGGAGCAGCTACTCAGAGAAACATGTACGTGTATAGGCTCCGAAACATGTTCTGAGTAGTTACCGGCTGAAGACCCTTTAATTTGTTTGGGCTAATACAGCCTATGTCAAAATTCTACAGAAGAATGTGTGCAATATGGACAATAGTACTTTCAGGTGTATATAGGTTAGACAGTGACAGGTTAGCTTATGGAGAGTAAAGAGTTTGAACTGTGGAATAGGGTAATGACTACCAGGAAGTGGTTTTGGACAAAAAGACACAAATACAATAAGAAAATACTCAGTTTCAATTTTGGACAAGCCCATAAATTTGTCAAAATTTCAGCTCATTTCGGGGACTGTCCCTGAAGATGAGGGACAGTTGGCATCTCTGTTATATGGCCACGTAACATCTGCTCACCCCATGAAGAAGCTAATTTGATGCTAGTCTTTTCAATTCTCTCATAACTTTGATGGAGGATAGTCGCCTGTGATATAATCTTTTATTGTGTGAATTGCTTTTAGTGACTGTGTCTAAATACAGAGTACCGGTAAAAACATTGACTCCATGAAGCTTGTACACACAAAGGGACACCTACTGGACTTAAAGGAATAAAGGAACAGTACTCAATATTTTACAGGAAACTATTTGACATCTTGAAGATTATAACTGCATCTTACCAAAAATGATGAAAAGTCAAATCAGTGAATTTTAAGTTTGAACATTTGTCTCAGATGAGCTCTGTAGCCCCCTCCCCCCCCCCCTTCAAAAAAGGGGGAAGGGGGACAGGCTGGTGATTAAGTATTATGTTTCAATGTGCTTAATTGATTTCCACACTAATGTAAAAGAATTTAACAATTTGAATATGAATTTTCGATGAGACCTAACAAGATTATATGCTGTAGGTCAACAGCTTTCCTTAGTATAGCACCCAACCCATACCAAGGGAAGCTGTTGACTGTGACATAATTCAAGGGGAAAGGGTTAACTATATTTTTGGTGACATCCTGAGACTTCTGTCAGACTTAACGCTTGAGAGGGTTTAACAAGCAAATGGTTTTGCACAGTGACATTTAATCTGGAAGACTGTCCTATTTGTCATATAAATATATCTTTTATTCCAAACAAAAGTTGTTTTATATTGCAAATTGTTTTTTATTCAAATGGTTTAAATCAGTAATATATATATATATATATATATATATATATATATATATATATATATATGCATAGTATTGTGCATACATGAAATGCTTGCAAGTACATGTATGATTGACATAATTAATGTATACAAATGACATGGTGTGCAGTTTTATTGCTAATGAAAAAAATAAACACAAATATATATATTAGTATATTTTACATTATATGCTGTACATAGATATATGTTATATTTTAACATTACTTGCTTTACATAGATTAGATACAGAGCTGTATACTCCAAAATATGAACATTGACCTTGATCTTTGCCCTCAGTCATGCCTGCCAAGGCCACACTTTATAATCTCAAATGTGAGCCCATCTTTGACTATGGCACTGGACCACGCAATGTCTCCTACTATAACCCACAAGGCAGTAATATCCTTTTTGTCTGCTGTAACCACATATTAGGGATTTTCATGTACGCTGCATGGTTGAATGTTGTGTGTGCGCAAAAAGCTGTCTTATGTTTTGAAGAAGGGAATAATACAGGATTAGTGGTAGCTATGATTTGAAGAGACGACGCTGCTCACTCTTTAGAAGACTTCTCATGACAAGGTGAATTGAGATATAACATGGTGGGTCTATAGCTCATTCTTTACAAGACCACTCATTACGCAGTGAATTCATATATAATATTGACTCTCAATGCAGCACTTGTCTGTTATTGATGTGTGAAATGTTCCCTTATCACAGGACATATTTGCCCTAACAGTCTTCTTTGTGGACCCCATCATCAACGTTATAGTGAGGTAGCACCACACCGTCTACAGCTCATACATGTAGTGGTCAGGAGGATGCAAGTGACTGTTGGGTGTCAAGTGAAGTGTGTTGCCTGTAGGTGGCACTGCAGCTGGTCACCTCCCCCAACCACCCATCTGTTACAGGTGGAGACATATAGGGAGGATAAACAAAACCTGCTTCACTCATTGGTTAAAAATGTCATTAAACACAGGAACAGGTGTTGCCACTGTGCATAAGAGTGTTGAAACAATTTGTGAAAATAAATAAATGAATGAATGAATGAATAAATTAATTAATTAATTAATTGTGCATCATTTCTACTGCAATTTCTTTGATTTCAAAAAGCAAAAATTATTCTTGGCCTTTCATTTTTATGATCTCTTACCGGCCAACATATCATACCTGGTAATCCTTTACTGTCTAACTTCTGTGTCTGGCTGGCTTTGGTAACCTTAGGGGCAACATAGAGTTCTGGGACATCAAAAACCAGAAGCTGATTTGTCAAATGCAAGCACCAGACTCCACGTACTTCGAGTGGAGCCCAGACGGTGAATATATTGTGACAGCAACATGTTCTCCTAGACTACGAGTGGGCAATGGGTAATGTCAAGCTTTATTTAATCTGTTATTAGAAACTGTTTTGTATGTTAAGAATGGCCCTGCATGACAAAAGAAATAAATGTAAAAAAAAAAAAATATGTTGCCCAGTTAGAAATTATATTTATCATTGTTCAGATGAAAGTGTGCTAAATGAGACCTCCTGCACATCTTTTGGGACTTCATTGTTTTGTATATTAAAGTAAACAAAGTCTCCAGAATTTCTTCATTAAAAAAATAAATCAAATAAATATAACTTTAAAAGAAAAGAAAGAAACCATGGCAAAATATCCCTAAACAAAAACCTTCTGTAGCTAGACACTTATAAACTGAACGCTTTTTCTCAGTTGCTGTTTGCTTCCTGAGTTCTGCGTTAACCTCTCTAAGCGGAGCACTGGTCTTCACTCCCAAGGGCATTCAGTCTAGGGAGGTCTCCGTACTCGTAACCTAGAATTAAAAAAACAAAAAACAAAAACGGTTGTAAATTTCATTTGAGATGCACTCTCTTTGCTAGCATGAGCATACTCAGTTACAGCTGTAGTAACAGGGGCAACATTTTAATATTGCTGTATTGAGTGCTTACAACCTTAGACCCAGTGCCCCAGAATACGAAAGCAGCACTGAGCATAGGTCAGCACTGAGCGTACGTTCGTCTGTGCACCCTCTCAGTCCTGATGGTATTACTAGCAGATTTGGCACACAATATTTTTGCTTGTGTAAACCTGGTTGTTGTATTTTTGCTTGTGTAAACCTGGTTGTTGTATCATCCATTGTTTGTAGGTCTAAGATTTGGCTCAAATGTTTCTTTACAATGAAATTCTGTTGGAATACACGCTCCACTTGTAGCCCCATAGATTGCGTGTTCCCCCTGATACACAAAACTTTACTATAAGTCTGTTTGTAATGATATATCTGTGTTGATAGGTACAAGATCTGGCACTACACTGGCAGCCTGATGTATGAAGACAAGACAGAACAAGGAGGAGAGTTATGGGAGGTGGCCTGGCAGCCAGCACCAGAGGGCGCTTACCCAGAGACCCCTATCACCTATAAACCCATGCCCTCACCACTTGAACCTGCCAAACCTGCAGGTCTGTACTCTGAAGGAAACTTATTGGGCCATGTAGCATAGACATTGTGTTTCTCAGGTTCTTCAGCATGTGCCAGAAACCTCATGAATTTTTTTCTGCACAAAATAGACAAGCTCCATAATACAGTGGACAGTCTGATGCCACCAGGGCAGCACAGTATTTCATGATAAAACTTCCTGCACTTTTGCCTGCAAAGCGGCCTTGGTCCCCCTACCAAGGGGGGAAATGTAACATTCAGACACAAAAACATTAGAGTCTGCCACACAGGCAACCTGCACTTAGACCAACATTGCAATTTTCACAGCAAGTTTTGAGGTACAAATAATACTGCCAACATTTGTGGATAGTTTCCATACCTTTTGTCAAATGAGATAGTTTGCAGCATGGTATATTGTCCCAACATGCCAGTAGATGCCACCAGAGATTTGTTGCAGACATGGTATTGTGGAGTTGGTACCAATGATAATAGATGCGTGGTCTCTTGGTGCTGACAAGTTTTCCTGTAGTGACCAAGAACTCGCATCATAACTGACAATTTCGGTAGAGATAACATGGAACTTAATCTGCTTTGACAGCAAGATGATGTAAAGCTTCTCACTTTCTCGAGTACACCAGCTGATGTGCCAATTTTTAGCTCAGGTGATCTATATTACCTCAGCTTACAGCGTGGTCTGTCAATCTGTTGTCTGTCTGTCCATCCACAATTCACATTTTTGACTTCTTCTCTAAAACCGTCTGCAAGATTCACTTCAGACTTGATGCAGATGTTCCACTAGTAGGTCTCCACCAAGTTTGTCCAAGTGGTCGCACTCCAATAATTTTTGGGTTCTCTTTATTGCCAAATCTGAAAAATTATAATTCTCAGAAATGGCTCACCCGATTGCTTTGAAATCACACGGGGACACTCCTAGGGAACCCTAGTTGTTGTTTGGTTCACCAGGTGGTGCTGTATTTTTTTTATGAATTTGCGTATGAATTTTTTTTCCCCTGTTTTCATAGACACCGTTTGTCCACTTTTGCATCCACACTAAGGCATCAAATATGAACAGCCTTGGGCAAAACGGATGTCAGATGTGAAGACAGTTTCGCTTATTGCAGAAATGGTGAGAATGAGGAGTTAAAACAGCTCTTGGACTGATCATTGTATGACAGATATGGACTTCAATAGCGGTTTTATGCCTCAGATGTCATTTAGCGGTGAATTTGTTTGCTGCTTCCACAACATTCATGAGATTTTGTGTTGCATGAATATATCTTGACTTGGAGGAATATTACTAATAGTCCTCCAAGGTCTGGACAGCTGTCCTGATTTCAGTACATGGACCATGACAAAATGGTCAAAATTAAATCGCTTACTCTGTCCCATCAAACAACAGCTCGAAATGTATCACCGCTGTTTTGATTCAAGGTCTATACTTAATTTGTTCACGGTAGGTGTTTCTGCTGTGGTAATGAAAACTGTCTTACTCATTGTTCAAGGCAGATGCATACATGGAAATGGAATGTTTAATCCCAGACAGACAACGAGTGTCTGTGTTTGGACAATTTACATGTTTTATGCATATTTGTGTAGCCTTGGATCAAGGGTGGTGATGGAAGGTCACATGGCATCGATAGTATCGTACCGATTTTATAACAGGTTAATGTATAATTTTATTTTATAAGCCTGTACCAAAATTTAAAGAAATCCATACATTTAGTGATATATAATTAGACCTGATTTTAGTGTTATAGTCATGTTTGCAGATCGACATTGCTGTTGGTACTTTCAGTTTCACACCAACACAAATGCATTTTAATTTATTCATATTTACCAGATTTTGTTCATGCATAGTTATTTCATTGTAATAAGACAGGCTGTCACAGTTGATCCACTAGTCAAAACCACAAGACCGACCAAAGCTGAAACTTTGCCGTACAAAAACAGTGCACACTTGTTTTTTTTTTTTTTTACCCCAAGTTTCAATGTGTTATGGTATCCCCATCTGGCAGGTAAAAGATGAAACTGCCGCTCCCAGTGGAAACCTCAAATTTTGTTGAACAATGGATTTTGATGTCTTAAAACAAAGAAATGATCGGAGTAAAGTTGCTTATAAGCCATCATTTGTTCGAAAAGAGCATACGAAAAGTAGGTATGCATGTCATTTGACGAAATATGCTGCTTTTTAAGTACATTTGAAGATTGTTTTGATGAACGTGTGTATCATCACCCAACAAAAGTGTCCCCATTTATCACGAATAGTGAGGACTGAAAACATGCAATTAACAAGCGGGAAGAAACTTTTCTAACTCTGTATTTCGGAATAATGGACACCATAATATTAACTTTATGAAAATAAACCTTGCTCAAAAAGTGTGTGTTATGTACAGGGCATTACGGTACTGCCTGCCATGGACATGGTAAACATAAAGGGATGAACTGGTTATGAATTACAGCGAGCCTTGATGTCCAAGGCTCAGAATGAGCACAAGTATAGAATTTTTTTTATGTATAAAGACTCCGTGAGAAAGTAACTGATTATCATGCTTTTTTTTTTCTTAATGTTAAAGAGTTTATGCCAGGAGGTCAAATACAGAGTCATTGACTGTGGCACAGTTCATTTCTGATTTGTGTTTATGATTGCCGGGGGATTCAGAAAGCAGATAATCTCCCTGAATACAGCAAAAAGCAACAACAAAAAAGTTTCATATCAATTTGATGTGGCTAGTAGTATGGGGAAAAGACCTGGACAGATATCGATTTTAGGTCAGGGTTAGTCATCAATAAACACTCATTCAAAGCACACTGGGTCACCTGAGCACAGGATAAGTTTCTGATCCTCTTGTTATCATTAGCCATCCTAACATGAAGAGATATCCTCAGCATCAAGTTTCTTATAGCCAGTTATACATTGGGGTAATATAATGTGCAACATTATCTATTTATTCTGTAACCAGTGATGAGTCCAGAACAAGATTGAAACAGCCTGGCACCTAGAGTGGTGGAACAAACAAGCAACCGAAGCCTTTTGCAAGGCACTCATTTGTATCTGGTATTGGGCAGACAATACCATTTGACATGAACAATTCATCTCATATGAATTAAAAGATACTGTGTATCAATATGTTAATGTGAGTTTTTTAGGTAAAAACACCAACAGTTCATTAAAATTGATCACGGAGGGCTAAAGTAGATTTTTTTTCAGTATATTTGCATATGTGAAATGAAACTTAAGAGACAGATGTGATTTGTATGTCATCAAGCATTTCTCTCTTTTTTTTTCTTGCAGAGAGTGGTATTGATGGGGCTATTGCATTTCTCAACAAAGGTAATTAACATTTATATGACTCATAAACCTGCAGATTATATGTTGAACTAAGAGGAAAAGATAGAACCCTTGAGGGTCTTAGGTCCAGTTAGTTCAAAAGTACTAGTTGAACTGGTATATCCAGTACATTCCTCAGTTTTGCCTGTAAGCTACAGATCAGTCAAGCTTTGGGTCTCTGGGTATAGCTTCAAGTGTGTGGAGAAATATCCAAACTATAATGGCTGGATTTCTTTCAATGACTGCATGCTGTGAATCATGTCAATGTCTTTGGAGTCAGCCACTTGTTCGATGTTTCAAATATCTTTCTGGTCATGTTCTCTTAGGCATAAATGATTGAAGATTGAAGTTATTTGAGGAATATAGGCAGCAAATGGATCAAAATGAGTGAAAAAAAAGTAAATTGGGGTGTTCTGTGCAATTACTGCACAGCTAGACATGGGTCCCTTTCCATCCTGTTCATCTGGATTCATATTTTATATGTTATACAATGGACTTAGTAGGACAGAGTAGCACAGAGCATCAGTGAGTGGCAGATAGCTGTACACAGTGGCGAATGGGTCCCTGTCACTGGCTATTTCAACACAGTCTATCACTCAATAACGCTGTCTGCTGCTGACCTCCAAAGATGTCAATTGGATTTCAGTGGCAGCCAGCCTGATACAGCATTACTCTGCAGCAGTGCTGCTGGCCGGCACTTCCTGCCACTGGCTGCCGCAGTCTGTCGCCCAAACGCAGAATCTGCCACTGAGAGATTTTACTAGGGACATTATTTCACTAAACTTTCACTTGTCCTGCATCAAATTTTACTTGTCCAAGACAATAGGACATAGAAATTTTCTGTCTCCTTGATACATAACATAGTGCCCTCTGGGGCAGAAAAGTAAAATGAGAATCAGAATCAGACGTGCTACAGCAAACTATGAGGCCCCCAGTTGGGAAAATGGCACTCCTTATCAGACTCATTAGCATAAATAAAGACAAGGGATTAGCACATCGACCTGGTGGCCCCCCTCCTCCCAGACACGAGTTTGAACCTCCATCCAATCCAAAGCAACAAACAGCAGCCTCTCAGCCAGGTTACCATTTGAAACTTTTTGTCAAACGAGCAATATTTTAACCCTTAAAGTGCTAATCACTGCTCATTACGATTAAACATATAATGGTTAAAATAGTCAAATTCCTCATGAAGATACATTTCATTCAAATACCAGCAAGCCTTGTCTGAAGCAAAAAGTAGTCTTAGTCAACAGCTTTCCTTGGGACACCGCGCAAAGTGTCCCGAGGAAAGCTGTTGACTCAATCTTAAATCAGCACTTTAAGGGTTAGCCTTTAATTTACTTGTGTAATCTTTAAGCATGCTGTAACCATCATATCCAAAATTTTAATGAATGATTTACTGCATAGAAAACAGTGTTATCCTATATATATATATATATATATATATATATATATATATATATATATATATATATATATATATATATATATATATATATATATATATATATATATATATATATATATATATATATATATATATATATATATATATATATATATATATATATATATATATATATATATATATATATATATATATATATATATATATATATATATATATATATATATATATATATATATATATATATATATATATATATATATATATATATATATATATATATATATATATATATATATATATATATATATATATATATATATATATATATATATATATATATATATATATATATATATATATATATATATATAATGTTTTGACATTAACAGCAGCAGCAACACAGAAGCCTGCAGCCTACGTGCCTCCTGCTATGAGGAATCGACCTGGTGGCCCCCCTCCTCCCAGACACGAGTTTGAACCTCCATCCAATCCAAAGCAACAAACAGCAGCCTCTCAGCCAGGTTACCATTTGAAACTTTTTGTCAAACGAGCAATATTTTAACCCTTAAAGTGCTAATCACTGCTCATTACGATTAAACATATAATGGTTAAAATAGTCAAATTCCTCATGAAGATACATTTCATTCAAATACCAGCAAGCCTTGTCTGAAGCAAAAAGTAGTCTTAGTCAACAGCTTTCCTTGGGACACCGCGCAAAGTGTCCCGAGGAAAGCTGTTGACTCAATCTTAAATCAGCACTTTAAGGGTTAAGGTCTTGTCTTACCACACAGTATGGACTGATCTTGCTATGAAGGCTCACGAATTGCAATGAACTGTATATTCAAGTTGGACAAAGAACTACTTCAGTTGAAGCACTTGTACATATACACTGAGCCTGAAATATGGTTTTTGTGTCTGACAGATCATGTTTTATGGCAGCTGATGCCAGACAATGCGAAAACCAATAACCAATGACCAAGGTCTGTGCTTAGTATGCAATGAGCTAATTTAGTACAGTTAACCCGCTCCCCCTTTAAACCAACCAAAACTGGCTGGTGGTCTAATGTTCTGACTTCAGTGTTTTCAACTAGTTTTAACAGTAATGAAAAGCAATTTGCCGGAGGATTGAAGATGAGACCTATCAAGATAACATGACCCATGTCAACAGCTTTCCTTGGCATGGTTTGGACCCCGAGTGCCCACCCATGCCAAAGAAAGCTATTGACTCAGTCTTAATCAAGGAGGAAAGGGTTAAATGAATTATTTTGGGCAATAATCTGACATTTGTGTGATTCTAAAAAAATAATTAATGGTCAAGAATATATTTTGTTAAGTGCTACTATACTAAAGTGGTAAAGGCTTGGGTCTGTGATGTTTGTGTCTTGGTGCAAGTCATGTACATGTAACAGCAGTTTATATGGCAACTGTAGCATGACTTCAGAGCAGTCATGACTTGCCAACAGTTTTAAGACCCTTGCCAGACACCAAGCATATTGGTTTTTGAATGAAAGCTCTTCTGTGTAGCTTTGAATTACCAAATATTTTTAAATCTAGGTACAAAACATGGGAAACTTAGCCAAGTGTCTGTCTTTATATGGCTTGCCTCAGGCGTATTTAGGTCAGAGGTTATTCAATACAGGAAGTGACCTCTCTTGCTTCAACTTGTTACAAAGTTACTTTCATAACTGGAACAAAACTTCTCTTTTGTGTCTCCTGCCTGGACCAGATTGGTAAAGTCTTAAGAGTGTACAACCTTTTGATTAGCGGAAACAATGACAAAAATTGGTAGAATAAAAAAAAAAATTCTGAAAAAAACAAACTGTCAGTAAGCCAGCCTCACACTCAGAGCGTATCTTTCTTCAGTTGGACCATAGGCCATTTCCATGTTCAGTGAAGGAAAATTAGTTGTTGTGACATTTGACCTAAAAAGAGGACAAACTTCACTGAGCATGCTCATAACCTGGCTTATTATGGACTGGTATGGAGCAATTTGCATGGGTGAAAGTTTTCAGTTTTAAAAGAGAATTCTGTTTTGAAAGAAATTGTTTGCTAAAATGTTTTTAGGATATGTTTTTAAACATGCAAATTTGAGAAGCATTGAGGGCTGAAAATTTTAAAGAGGAGTTTTCTGTTTCGCAAAAACTGTTAGCTATCACCCTTGCAGTTAGCCCAGATAACATAAATTTGGATGCGTCGATGCGTTTTAAGCTTTTTTGGCCACAAAACTATATGAGCATATCTTTATCTGAACAGAGAACCTGTCCAAAGCAGCTCAAAAAAATAAAAAGAAAAGAGAAGCCAAGGCCAGAGCCAAGCTGGAGGAGTCTCAACAGGTAAGACTTGCACTGCAGGTCACTTACACTACAGGTGACACTGTCACTTACACTACAGGTGACACTGACACTGTCACTTGCACTACAGGTGACACTAACCCTTATGCTGCAGGTGAAACCGTCACTTACACTACAGGTGACACTAACCCTTATGCTGCGAGTGACACCGTCACTTACACTACAGGTGACAGTGTCACTTACACTACAGGTGACACTGCCAGTTATGCTACAGGTGACACTGTCACTTACGCTACAGGTGACACTGTCACTTACATTCTTGGTAAGACTGTCACTTACACTACAGGCAAGACTTTGTGACCTTCACTCTTGCAGGTGAAATTGGCTTATTTAGTGAGTAAATCTGTGACTAACACCACAGGTAAGATTGACTCTATATACAAGACTGACCCTGCAGATAAGACCTGTTGACTTGCACTGCAGGTATATGACTTTGATGTACCATGGACAGATCTAGGCCTTCAAAATTTGTAGCCAAATCAGAAAATATAATAGTAATCGCTGCAGAATTCAACCTAACTCTAATATAATTAATGTTAGAATAAATGAGCCATTTGCAAATTTCTTTATCCAAATGAATGAAACATTAGCATTCGGCTAATGGTACCAGCTGTCCCTGTGTACATGTCAGGTAAGACAGTACAGTGTATGATATACACTACATACAAAGACTGGGTGACTTACACTACAGGTTAAATTGTGACTTACATGTATAATACAGGTAAAGTCTAATTTGAAGTGCAGGTAATTTTGTGGCATACACCAAAGTCAGATTGTTCTTATCTGAACCTGTACTATACAAATTTAGTAATTATGGTTTGTTTGACAGGTATTCTTCTTTCATAATGAAGCTCTTCATTCATAAGCAGAACTTCACGTATTTAGCTAATTCATCATTTGCCACATTCATATTTATTCTTTATTATGTGGGTTGTCTTTGCTGAATATTTAGCTTAGACAAGGAGCCGCTACTCAGAGAGACATGTATGGGTAAAAGGCTCTGAAACATGTTCTGAGTAGTTACCCGCTGAAGACCCTTTAATTTATTTGGGCTGATACAGCCTATGTCAAAATTTTACAGAGGAACGTGTGCAATATGGACAATAGTAATTCCATATGTATATAGGTTAGACAGGGACAGGTTAGCTTATGGAGAGTAAAGAGTTCGGACTGCGGAATAGGATATTGACTACTAGGAAGTGGTTCTGGGCAAAAAGACACAAATACAATAGTATAGCTGATGAACACTGCTGGTGATAATTTTATTTAGACTGTAGGTAAGTGTGATGTATGCCACAGGTAAGAACATTGTGGTTTACACTGTGACCTTGACTCATTCCACCCTAATGATGCTTTTTCCCGCTAATATTTAAATGTCGTCTGCTAATTGTACTGTACTAATTTAGAAATTATTTTTCAAAATTTTGGATGAAACTTGCATGGAAGATCATTCCAAATTATATGCCCATGGTCAACATCTTTCCTTGGCACACTCTGGGTGCATTGCACCCAGAGCATGCCAAGGAAAGCTGTTGATTTGGTCTTCTATCAGGGTGGAATGAGTAAAAAGGTCATATTATTGGACTGTGTTAACAGCTTTCATAGTTGAACCCTGGGTACTTATATTAGCATCAAGGGAGTGATGAGGAAAGTGTTGGCATTTTATCCTGGCAGGTCTTTCTTGAAATTGTAATGGATATATTTTGAGAATAGACAGTATGTAATAAAATATATGAAGCAGATGATCTCTGAAATTACTGGTTGCTGTAGCCAGTTTGACCAAGAAAGTGTTAATTATTATTAGATGAGGAATGCATACCGTATTCAATCCAATTGTAGCACCCATCCTAATAGAAGCACATCTCTTTATTAATTTTTAATCTTGCGGGTTTTATTAGAGATTCAGTATTTTTCAATTTTGTAAAAAATGAACTGCTTCTGATGAAAGAAGAGGCTTCATTGTTGTTATTCTATGCTATATGGATTCTATGATAAGTATAATTGCTGGTTTTATTGTAAATTAAGACACATCATTATCATAAAATTCTGCAAAAACCATGTCTGCTCCAGAAAATCTTATTCAAATGAATACGGATTCATGTTCTGACCAGAGGGAGCCACTGTTCAGGGGTCAGTATGGCTGGTGTTAGTCAGCAGTTGTATTGTGTTGAAGCCACTGCTAGAGCATGACTTGCTAGGCAGTGAAAAAGAGCTTTAGTTTTTCTACCAAGTTGGAATAAAATTAATGCCATTGGCAATCAGGCTGTCAATGTTATGTTCATGTACACTGGTCACTGCAATTGTAAATTATTTAAAGTGAGGCAGATTTTCACTGAAAAAAATTAGACATGTAGCATGATGGCAGGGGCTACACGGTTCACTGTTTAACCCTCTGGAGACAGAGTGTACAACTGTCCTCAGTCCTCTCTGTGTTCAATGCTCTCACAGGCTGCTGAGGACAACTGTTGACTAACTGCAAGATGTGAAGAAAGGACCAGGGAACATTAAGGACACTGGAGGCTTTATTGAGATTTTAAGTGGGAAACCGTTGTTTCAGTGTTAAGTCCCACAGATTTAAAACCAGGATGGTATTGCAAATGTTACATATTATTCATGTTTTGAAGTTGAATGTGCCAAACTTGGGACTTGTAGGCAGAACAAGCTGTTGGTAACCAGTACAATGCAGCACCACCAGTCCAGGCAGCAGCGCCATCTACTGGTGACCCAGAGAAAGACAAGAAATTGAGGAACCTTAGAAAGGTAATAAATGAGCTTGTTTACTAGACCCAGCATTGCTATCTCTACCAATGTCTTTTAAACAAAGGTTCATGCTTTTTCTTCAACCTGGAGAATGCTGTATAGAAATCAGTCCATCCGGTGGGTGTTTTAGTGTAGATATTTGTTAACATGAAAATGAAAGATAAGAACACAAATATTATATCCCATACTATAAAATGAAGCATAGCTTACTGTTATATCCTATAGCATAAATGAAACATAACATACTGTTAGCGCCTATACCATAGATGGAGTGTTACATACTATTATGGCCTACACCATAGGTAAAACCTTGCATATCTTTATAAGTTATGTAATGAACTTCATTTTTACCCTTAACTCACAGCTCGTGAGGACCAAATTATCTTGCTATAAAATGTCTGCACTCAATCCTATGTTATGAGGAAAACTGAGTTATCTCCACACTGCCAGTGCTAATCACAATGAACATTGTGTTCATCTGAATTATAATAAACTCATAATTCTCATGCTGGTGACAGCCATTTGAAAATTGTGTATTTCATATGCAATATTTAATTTCCAGGGTGACCCTCATATCACTAAGAAACAGTTCACTGATCAGGAATATAGTGATCAGAATATGACTTACATGTACCACTGCAGTTTGTATGTGCACCAGATGTGCAACCGTAATAAAGAGGATCCCAACTAGGAAAATAACAAAGAGGATCCCAACTAGGAAAATAATAAAGAGGATCCCAAATAGGAAAATAACAAAGAAGATCCCAACTAGGAAAATAATAAAGAGGATCCCAAATAGGAAAATAACAAAGAGGATCCCAACTAGGAAAATAATAAAGAGGATGCTAACTAGGAAAATAACAAAGAGGATCCCAAATAGGAAAATAACAAAGAGGATCCTGACTAGCAAAATGATAAAGAGGATCCCAACTAGGAAAATAACAAAGAGGATCTTAACTAGGAAAATAACAAAGATGATGCCAACTAGGAAAATAACAAACAGGATCCTAAGTAGGAAAATAACTTCATCAGATTGATTAGCATCTGTAAGTAAACACAAGGGAATAGAATAAAGTTGTTATCTATGCCCTAGATGGCCTTTGAAGTACTCAGGATTTGACAATCTTTAAGCATGCTGCAACTGTCATGTTGGTAAAAAGATCTTTTATTTAAGTACCAATTAATGCCCATATTTGAACAGAGAGAGAAAAAAAAATGATCCAAGTTAACAGTTTTCTGCAGCATGCTTTATACCAAGGTGAGCTATTGCCTCAGTGTCTGTCTAACCATGGAAAGCAACTAGTTTGACTTAAGTAGATTGACCTAAGACATGATTGGTACTGAAATATAAAGCATTTGGTCCCTGTTGGAAGGTGGTCCATATGGTAAATGCCACTGTTCAAGTAAATGTTTGATTGTCAAATATACACGATGATACAGGAGTTACAGTGTTGTGTTTTTTGCAGTGCATATCCTTGTATGGAGAGCAAGAGTAAAGTTATATTGACGGATACTTTCAGTGTTAACCTTTTTCTCATTAAAGACTTGAGTCAACAGCTTACCTTGGCTTAGTATTGGTGCTAGGTGGACCTGGGCCATTTTAGTTATATAGGTTTCATTTACAATTTTATTCAAAGTGTTTTTCATTGCTGTTGAAATTAATCAAAGGCATTGAAGCAGACATCTGACCACCATCCTGTTTCGGTCAGTTTAAGGGGTAAAGGGTCAACTGAAATGTTACTTTTATTTCACAGAAACTTCAGCAGATAAACAAGTTAAAGGAGCAGCAGCAGGCAGGTAAACAGCTGGAGGTCAACCAGGTACGTGTCTCAGGATCCTGTTCTTAATGACGCCTTCTCTGCATCGAGGTTGTCTGGCTATGTCCCGTGAGAATTTTCTGTCGTCACAAATCTTGCTTCATGAAGTAGAACTATTAAATGGACCCTAGTGGAGTATACATTTTTGAAGGGCATGATGATTACATTGTGAACGTGTGGAAAGGGGCAAAAATTTGGTTGCGATTGCTGCATAAACAAGTGTTTCTTTGATCGACGCCTGTACAAAATGGGATTCTCACCAATGTAGTGCAGTATACATCGAGGAAGTAAATTAGCTTTGCAGAAGTGTTTGTGCAGTTAGTTGTGAAAAGTAATAGACACAAGCCATTTGGCATGAGAAAATTCCTGGTCAAACTAGACAACAAATATCGAAGAAATAGTCAGTAAAATTTTTACATACATGTAACTAGAAAATGTTCATTTTGTGTATATTTTTTCCTGCAATTTTCAACACTGTGAACATGACCTTAAATTTTTTGTTTCATTTTTCAGTTGGAGAAATTGAAGACAGAAGGGAACTTGATTAAGGAAATTGAGCAACTGGAGTTATCCTAGGGAATGGAGCATCTAGGCTTAGTTTAGTAGTGTATTTACACAATGTGGAGCTGTTATCTTTAGCTTGCTAATCAAAGACTTGGTATATTTTCCAAGCAAAAAAATTTGGCCAGACTATGTGGTTTATAGAACATTGTGTTTCTTTAAAATCAAGGAAATACAGTATCAACAATAATTTTACCACTGAAGATCCACATGTGCTGTTACTTGAAACTTGTCATACTCAATTTACCATTGGTGACTTATGATGCACTAACATTTTATATTTTACTGCTAGTTTTGATCATACTCAGCCCATTACTGCTATAAACTGGAAGGTCAATCTCAGCATATGCCATGCAGATTGAAACAAAGGACAAAACACTGAGCATGCAAGGAGGGCTGGAAAAAGCAGTTTCCGCAATGAAATATATCAGTCATTGTTAACATCAAACTGAGCTTTAACCACAATGCTGGGGACAGTTTTTGGTCCTTTTTGCCATTACAGCGAATATCCACGGATGAATGAAGAGTTCATTTGTTAGCCTACTTGATAGCATAGTTAGAGCAGTACAGTCATTTGAGGAATGAACTGTTTAACCCTTTCCCCCTCAAACTGGCCAAAACCGGCTGGCGGTCAAATGTCGTCTGCTTGAGTGTTTTCAACTAATTTCAACAGTTCTGAAAAACAATTTGACTGAGAAATGTACATGAGACTTATCAAGATCACATGCCCCAGGTCAACAGCTTTCCTTGGCGTGAGTTGGGCAACCCACGCCAAGGAAAGCTGTTGACTCAGTCTTAATTCAAGGGGGAAAGGGTTAAAATGGGGTTCTGTTTACTTTCTTGAGCCAGCTGGGGGTAGATTGAGACATTTATTTAGGGGAAATAAAATTATATCAACAACTATTGCCTGCTGTGCAAACCAGGAAGGTGCTGCTGTGGCTGATGTTTGATAAGGTACCACCAGGGGTCACCACTGTCCAAAGTTTGTGGACAGAAATGTAACATTTCTGTTGAAGTGTTGCCCACCTGAAGGGCCAACTCCAGCCATTTTGGGAACCACTGTAATTTGCATGAAACTTTGAAAACAGAATGTTGTGATTGATTGCAATGGACCAAATTATGTTGTAAGGATGAATGGTTTTTGTCTGGTTTGCATACTTCTCTCTACTTTGGCATCTCCTGGCTCTCCCACACACTTGCGATAAATAGCAACTTCTTGTTTGTATCTGTTTTCACATTGGATGGGGGGGGGGGGGGGGGTCCATGTTAAGTAGGTTTGGAGAAAAATAAATATGGAAGCAAGAATCAATGTTGGTCTCTGACCTGCGTATAACCTGCATGAGAATTTGAAGACAGAATGTCATTATTGAG
>OZ026621.1:35089948-35124948 GCA_964020975.1 Hermodice carunculata
TGCTCAGAGCCAAACTGCCATATCTGTTGTGTATGATAAACAAATTATTTTGTTATCCATTCTGCAATATATCTGTAAGATGTAATTATCTTACCTGGAGTATAGAAAATGCAGAGGAATATTTCTTTATTTGAATTGTTTGTTTGTTTGTTTGTTTGTTTGTTTGTTCGTTTGTTTGTTTGTTCATTTGTTTGTTTGTTTGTTGGCTTGTTTCCCAAAATCAATACTAATGTACAGCTTTTCCCTCATGCTGCGATACAAAAGTTGATGGAAGCGTAACATAGGCAAAAGCCAGTCCTGGTCGACTAATTTGCTGATGTTAAAATGCAGTAGGCCTATACCTATTGCCAGGAAACCATTGGAAGCCAAGACAACGGCGAAGTGCTGTAGTTTTTACAAGACCACTTTTTATTCTATGTTTGGCAGTGAGTTATCATTTTCTGGAGTGAAATCCAGAAATAGTAACTCACTGTAGATCGCATGACCTAAACATTGTTACAGGTAAATTGTGACGTGATGCATCAATTGACATTTAGACAAAATCAAATGTGCACGAGCGAGGTTTGATCATAGTATCATACGTGAATGCGTGACGTGGACAAACCACGACGAACGTAAACAAACCTGGCACACCAGAGTTCGGCGTTGAAAGTAAGCCAGGGGTATAATTTTCCGCGATGAATACCCAATCAAACACAGAATACACAAAATCTTACACGGCACCAGTTACTATTTTTCTCTCACTCGGGATCGTTGCTGGTGTGGAATTGTCTTGTTATTTTCATTTTGAGTGTCTTACATTTCGAACATGCGGATCTATTTAAAGCGCGCAATGGTATATTGTGTTTACACCCGCGGTGCATGTATATGTGATTTGACATTTCCAAGTGAAAAGTCTCCGCTTCAAAATGGCGACACCTAAGCAACAAGAGCGACAATTTTTGCGGTAAATACTCGATTAAACATAGAATAAATAAAATCTTACATGGCAGTGAGTGAGTGACGATTTTTCTCTCACTCGGGATCGTTGTTGGTGGGGAAAATCACTCGTGACCTGCGGTCACTCGTGATTTTCCCCACCAACAACGATCCCTCGTGAGAGAAAAATCGTAACTCACTCACTGCCATGTAAGATTCTATATTTATTCTATGTTTGGCAGTGAGTTATCATTTTCTGGAGTGAAATCCAGAAATAGTAACTCACGGTAGATCGCATGACCTAAACATTGCTACAGGTAAATTGTGACGTGATGCATCAATTGACATTTAGACAAAATCAAATGTGCACGAGCGAGGTTTGATCATAGTATCATACGTGAATGCGTGACGTGGACAAACCACGACGAACGTAAACAAACCTGGCACACCAGAGTTCGGCGTTGAAAGTAGGCCTGGGGTATAATTTTCCGCGATGAATACCCAATCAAACACAGAATACTCAAAATCTTACACGGCACCAGTTACTATTTTTCTCTCACTCGGGATCGTTAGATATATTACAAATGTTAAGAGATTGTTAATTGTCTTGTTATTTTCATTTTGAGTGTCTTACATTTCGAACATGCGGATCTATTTAAAGCGCGCAATGGTATATTGTGTTTACACCCGCGGTGCATGTATATGTGATTTGACATTTCCAAGTGAAAAGTTTCCGCTTCAAAATGGCGACACCTAAGCAACAAGAGCGACAATTTTTGCGGTAAATACTCGATTAAACATAGAATAAATAAAATCTTACATGGCAGTGAGTGAGTGACGATTTTTCTCTCACTCGGGATCGTTGTTGGTGGGGAAACAACGATCCCTCGTGAGAGAAAAATCGTAACTCACTCACTGCCATGTAAGATTCTATATTTATTCTATGTTTGGCAGTGAGTTATCATTTTCTGGAGTGAAATCCAGAAATAGTAACTCACGGTAGGTCACATGTCATGACCGGTAGCGCCGCTTCGGCACCCGTCCCCTTGCCGCTGATGCCTACCAGTACCAGACCAACAACGATCCCGAGTGAGAGAAAAAAAAGTAACTCGCAATCCAGCCATGTAAGATTTTGTTTATTCTGTGCTTGAATGGGTATTTATCACCAAAAATATGCCGTAGGCCTACTTACAACGCCTACCTGGTGTACCGTGTTTGTTTGTGTTCGTCGCAGTTATTTACGTCACGCATGATGTATAATCAAACATCCCTCACGCACATTTGATTTTGTCTAAACGTTAATGCACTACGTCACTGATGCAGGCGCGTCACAATTTACTTGTAATAATGTTTAAGTCACGTGATTTACAGTGACTCCAAGTGAAAAGTCTCCGCTTCAAAATGGCGACACCTAAGAAACAAGAGCGACAATTTTTGCGGTAAATACTCGATTAAACATAGAATAAATAAAATCTTACATGGCAGTGAGTGAGTGACGATTTTTCTCTCACTCGGGATCGTTGTTGGTGGGGAAAATCACTCGTGACCTGTGGTCACTCGTGATTTTCCCCACCAACAACGATCCCTCGTGAGAGAAAAATCGTAACTCACTCACTGCCATGTAAGATTCTATATTTATTCTATGTCTGAGGGTGAAGTATCATTTTCTAGAGTGAAATTCAAAAGTAGTAACTCACTGTAGATCACGCGACCTAAACATTGTTACACGTGAATTGTGACGCGCCTGCATCAGTGACCTGATGCGCTGGCATTTGGACATAATCAAATGAGCGCAAGCGTTGTTTCATTTTGCGTCACGCGTGACGTGGAATAACCACGACGAACGTAAACAAACAGGCACACTACGTCGCCTTTGAAAGTGGGCCTTGGACATATTTTTTTGCGATGAAAACCCAATTAAACATAGAATAAACAAATCATACACAGGTAGAGAGTGAGTTACTATTTTTCTCTCACTCGGGATCGTTGCTGGTGTGGAAAATCACTTGGGACCTGCGGTCACTCGTGATTTCCCCCATGAACAACGATACCACGTGAAAGAAAAAGTAACTACCTCTCAGGAATGTAAGAATCTCTATACAATGCATCCTTATTCTTGCAGCGCCCATCTCAGTTGTTGATGACCTCAACATTTGTGCCATTGCACAGCAAGGATTTGTTTGTTGCTACCCAGGTTTCCCGGAAGCAAAAGAAGGAGCATCAGTAATTCTTAAATATGACCCCAAAGGGATAAAGGACAAAGAATGTAAACTTGACAGTAAGTTTTTCGTCCTGCGACATAGAATTAAAGGACTTGAATTGCAGGCATGTTGATAATCCTTGTAGATTACCACTTCACAGAGGAGCCTGGCCAGTAGCCAGTTGATACATTAATATTCCTCATAAAAGAATGTCATGCAAGTACAGGGATGTCAGTCAGTAACACATGCAAATACATATATACACACAGGGACATATATATATATATATATATATATATATATATATATATATATATATATATATATATATATATATATATATATATATATATATATATATATATATATATATATATATATATAAAGTCAAAATAATGGTATGTGCAATGAAATATTGATCTTGGGTTATGACTAGAGTGCGGACATTTTTGGTTGTGCACAATTATGTAAAAGCACAAATTTTAATATATCCGATACACAATTCATTCGGGTCAGCTAACCAAGGAACCATACGTGTCACCTGACAACTCATTTACACATTCATTGATATTTTATTTTCGATTTTCTTCCATCAGAAATATTACGTATTTTCAACTTTGCTTTTATATAATTTAATATATATATATATATATATATATATATATATATATATATATATATATATATATATATATATATATATATATATATATATATATGAATGAGGCAGAGAGAGAGAGAGAGAGAGAGAGAGAGGGGGGAGAGAGAGACAGAATTAATCCATTATAATTCCTTATTTGCAGAGGTCGTTGACTGCTCTTTACCTAAGAAGTGCACAAAGTAACAGCTGAATACAATGTGACGCTCGCTCTCAGTTAGGATGTTTTGTTTTTCTGGTACCAGATAAAATAAAGTAAACCCGTGCAAAGATTATATGTCTGTGTTTTTATCATTGATTTTCTTTTTTTCATTTTACACTTTTCTGTAGCTTTAAAAACTTTAATTGTGCATTTTTCATTCACAGTCACATTGGGCCCAAGATAACAGGACATTAAAAACCATTATGGGGAACCAAGATACACAACCAGCCAGACAAGTTAGCAAAAACATTTGAAGTTTATTTTTCATCATTGATATCTGGTTCAAACGCACAGCAAGAGACAGCGTTTACAGTACTTGAGACACCTAACTGAAGCATTGCTCACTGACACTGGTGTCATATGAAGCAAGCGCGGGAGTTGGGCTGTAGCAAAGTATTATGATGTTTGCTGGGTCTACATATAAAAGATACTTTTCAACAGCAAATTTTGGCATTTCTCTCATGAAAACTCAAAAACAAGCAAACAAATTTTATAAATAAAACATACACATCAAAATGTCAGACGGTCAGGTAACCCAGTCAGGTAATCCCATAAACACACATTTCATATCAGACGCTTAACTATTCCAAAGTGAACAGAAATGAACTTGTCAACGATCAGCAAAAGACAGACAAAACAAACGTGGACCTGGACTATTACATTCTATGTGACTATAGGCCTCCTGGTACTTGAATGAAAGGCCTGTTTACAAATAATATTAATACAGTATTCATTTGATAATTCAGACAAGTTAATTTTAAGTACTTCGACTTAAGTCGCAGTTGGCAGTGAAAGAAAATAGTAGCAAGCTGGAGGAAATAAACGAATCCTCTAATTTATGAAGGAATGTAATTATGCCCGGGTTTTAGTGAGATACAAACAACTTCAAAAACAACTACTCGATCACATGGTACCTTCATCAATTCAACGAAATTAGCAACTGCAGCAAAGTTGAAGAATATTGTCTGCAGACCAACAAGACAAGCCTAAAGCTTTAACTGACGCTTATCAAATATTTTGAATCTTGAATTAAGAGCAGACAGAACACACACACACACAAGTTGCTATAAATATTCCTAAAGCAGCAATAGCAAAACCACAGACAAGCTACAGAACGCTAAAACTATTGTTCATGTAGTATAACAGTTGTTTGGAATGTTTTAAAAGAGTAACTTCATGCTGGCTGCGATGCACAAATAATTTCATTTGCCAGTTCTATATAAAAAAAGGTACGTCAGACCCCCCCCCTCCGAAAAAATGCCTGTGAAGTCACATTTTGACCCTTCCTCTTCCCCAGTGAATGGAGACATGAGTCAACAGCTTACATTGGCTTGGGTTAGTCGCTAAGCCAAACCAACACCAAAGAAAGATGTTGCCTGGTGGCATGTCATCTTGATAGGTCCCTACAATTCTTATTCAAGCTGTTTTAACGACTGTTGAAATTAGTTGAAACCATTGAACGAGACATTTGAACACCAAGTGGAAATGGTTAACCAGTTGCCAAATTTGCCATCATAGTCAACCCGCTGTTTGTAGAATACCTGATTAATCATGAAAAGAGAAGCAAAGCATTGTGAAAGAAAGCAATGACACCAAAGTGAAATCAAAGTTAACGAAAACTAAATTTCTGGGTCGGCCAATTTTCATAATTGATATTAGGTGCCATATACAGCTGCAAACAAGTAAGGAAACACTTGTCCTACTGATATGAAACAGCACTTTTTCCAGAATAAAAAAGGTTGTCAATATTTTCGGGTGGTTTAAACTACTTTCGCGAGACTTTAACCTTATCCAGGTATATTCATGTCATAATCTGTACACTCGTTATTGTCAGTATGAGATCATATTCAGGTCATGTTTATTAGCACAGTATAACATTTTCATCATGGCTTATCCAGAAGGACTGATGCCTTTGGCTGAAATACATGAAACCAGAAATTGCTATGTACAAAGGGGCCAATATCACAAACACATATCTGTGAGCTTTTATTAGCAACCAATCCCCTAATGACGTGAAGTTGCAGTTCACAATCCTTACCAATGCCCTGGTAAACTGAAATGATAATCATTATAATCCAACCAGAGACCCCAGTAAAGTTAACTGAAACCCGCTGGGGCTGACATACTGTTCAGAAGGGACACTTCATGCGTGCCCAGTGACTAACAAACCTAAGCAGATGAAACTTTGATATCCAATTGGAGTATAGAAGACAGTCTAGCTTAGATTTGTCTTCAGTGGAGGACAAGAGTTTAATTTTGAAGTCGTGCAGTGCCATGTTAAAAGCCATGATCAAATGTGTCTGAATTATGAAGTCTATATAAAGCAACAGGGTAACTTGACCTCCACCCCCACCCCCCTTATTCCAGGACAGCCTTTAAAAGATTAAGATTATGTTATTCCCGTTATTTCTGCTTCTCAGCCCACAAAAATTGAACAGTGAGGAACATCTATTCAACTTTACACACGTCCACTCTCAAATTCCATAGTACCCACCGGTCTGTCAATGTAAACACTTGATTATTCTGGACAGGGTCATGCTCAACCTCTACATACATCTTTGGCAGAGTAATAGCCTACAGTGATGCAAACCGTTAACCCACCCACCTAGAACCTATCAAAATAAATCTGCAATTGTCTGAAATGAATCACACAGCCTGCAACTTTTATTCTTCTGGCAGCCACCAATCTTGCACTTTCACATTGCACAATGTGTGCCCATAGGAGAGGGACCTTCTCATAAGCTTTAATGTGGTCATGTTGAATATGAAATGAACATTACAGACGTCAAGCAAAGATGGCCCAGAGGATATAAAGCTGCAAAAATGAAGTTTCCCTGTGGCAACTCTCAGAATGCTATGCCAAATACTTTGTGTGAATATCTCTAGCCATAAAGCTAAAGGGTATCTGGTGTAGCATTTAAGATTTTCAACACGGGTTGTCATAACAGAGTAAGTACCTGTGGTAGAAGCTTAAGTGGGATTGAGACTCATGACAAGTGGTCCACAGACCAAGGCGCTTTGACTACAGTCAAATAATGTTCCTGGATTGAACTCTACTGTCATTGCCAAACCTTCCTATTCACAATAGTGATGAAAGGGGATAAACAATAGGCATCCACTATCATGTTGCCCCATCAGAAGTGAAGATCATTTCTTTCCTACACTAGTTCATTCTGATAAGGAAGTAAAATATTGGCAATTTGTGGTTCTCCATAATGGCAAAAAGTTCCACCTGGGGTTATTGTTCAATTGCTGACAATACGGTGATCATTTAAGCCAGTCATCCAGGGAAATATGCAAATGAACTGCATGGCTGTGTGCATACTGCATTACCACATTCACTGCATGGGTAAAGACCATTGATGCTGGGCTAACCCAACAGGAAATGCCCATAACTGTTAGGCCTAGGCCTCCATAATAAACGGAGGTAATTTCTTCCTTGAATTTTTATGAGCAAATTGACCTTACTGTGTAGAAGTAAGGCTGTAACCATACTATTTTGTGCTTAAATTGACTGTTACATATGTCTAGGCCTAATGGAGTAGTGGACCAGAAGGCTGGTACATACCCCTAGGCCTAATGCTGTTGTGGACCTGACAGCTGGTACACACCCTTAGGAATAATACTGAATGGTGAATCAGAGAACTGGTGCATACCCCTAGGCCTAATGCTATGGTCAACCAGAGGACTGGTATATACCCCTAGATCTAATGCTGTAGCAGACCAGAAGACTGATGCATGCCCCTAAGCCTAATGCTGTGGTGACTGGTTCACACCCCTAGGGTTAATACTGTATGGAGGTTCAGAAAACTGGTGCATACCCTTACATCTAATGCTGTAGTGGACCAGAGGACTGGTGCATTACCCTGGCACTAATACTGTAGTGAACCAGAGGACTGCTACATGCCCCTAGGGTTAATACTGAATGGTTAATCAGACAACTGGTACATACCCTTGTGACTAATGCTGTTGGTTGTCATTATCACTTTTCTGGGACTGGTGTTGTTCTTCCATTCCTGGAAGTAGAAGCAAGTTGAGGAGGCAGCCTTCCTCTTATTCCTCTTCTGTGAAAACGAGGCTGCCATGGTAAATATATATAGCCAGCTGAGACAGCACTTTGTCATCTTTTGGGAGCTTCTGTGGAACTGACAATATTTCAGCACCATTTCATTGGCTAATGCAACTTGCCAGACTTCCAAGCAAATGCAGCTCTGACTTGATCCACCATCTGAGGGGAAAATGTGCCTTTCCATATGCTCGTACTGTGTCTGCATGCTTATGTGTATCCAAAGCATTCCTATGCTAAGTTCATTTCCATCTCTCTCTCTCTCTCTCTCTCTCTCTCTCTCTCTCTCTCTCTATATATATATATATATATATATATATATATATATATATATATGTATATACACACAAATATAGACACAAAATATATTCTTTATTCACAATTTTATCGTGCAAAGCCTCTCGTCAAACACTGCTGCTTTCCATCACAGTTTGACCATCTGTGACGTCGATGGAAGGAGCTTCTACACCAAATCCAATTGTAAACATTGACCTGCAGTAATGAATGTTTGCAGTGGTCAGTGTGCTCATGGCTTTAATACTGGACTAAAATGAGGATGCAAACAGGAAACTGTTCCGGCTTGTCCAGTATGAACTCATCCACTATGGAGAACCGATGTTGGAAGGAACCACGGGCTACGACAAAGCCAGTTTTTGGCAGTGCAACTGGGACTTGCAATGACCCACATAGCCTAGAGCCTTATCTGTAATAAAGTATTGTGTATTCACCTGTGCAGTCAATCATTTGTATTATAAGATGGGAGATGGTGGGCCAAAAGGCACTACGTGGTCACATGGAGCTCATACAGAGAAAGATTTGAAACGAAGCTCCATCTGGACTACCATCCTGATTCACGCTTGACATGATTTCTCCATTTCTGTAGTAGTAGTAGTAGTAGTAGTAGTAGTAGTAGTAGTAATAGTAGTAGTAGTAGTAGTAGTAGTAGTAGTAGTAGTAGTAGTAGTAGTAGTAGTAGTAGTAGTAATGGTAGTAGTAGTATTTATTGACTCAACCGGTCCAAAGCAATACAAAAGGCAAATGACATATAAAGTAACAGTCAATCACAAAATAGGAGAATATTCTATTATCAACACAGTATCTTATCTAATTATAGTTCATTCAATCAAAAAATGATAATATTTCATGGATTATCCTGAAATCCTCGATCCCTTGTGTTTGTATGATACAACGAGGGTATTCCAAAGAGGGTCTGTGGTATTTGTCATGAATATCCTGTACAAGCGGACACCACTGGATCACATGAGCCTCATCTTGTACACTCCCACAGTTACAGAGCCTCTGGCCTCGGGAAGGCGAGACCATCTTCCCGTTTCAATTTTTAACCTGTGGGCTGATAAACGAAGCCGTGAGAAAGATACTCTCAAGTACTCAGGTATATGAGTGCCCAGATCCTTACCATATGTCGAATGGACTGTCAATGATGGGTTTATGTCTTTATATATGATGTCTTGGACTGGGTGGAACCTGTTACGCTGTCTTTTATTTTTTGACTATGCTCTGAAAAATTACGTCATCCACACCTAACAGCGAATCAATATATGTACCTGTACTTTTCACCTCAGACCTCGTCAAGTTGAGCGCCAACATTAGAGGATCGTCCTGCAAGTGTTGTCTCTCATTTATCACCTTCTGAAAAAAATACCTTTTGTTTGTACTTAACCAGGTCAGCTAACATAGGGTAGCCGAGCTCTATTAAACACAGGTCATTTGCCGTTGAAATACGCACATTTAACAATGCTTTTAACGCACCCATATAAATACTATCCATCTTCTTCAGCCCAACATTGAGCCAGCTTTCGCATGCATGCAAGACAGCGGCCATGAAAGCAGCATCTAATACCTTTTTTTTTTCAAGACAAAGGGCATATCGGGGTTTTTGCTGAAAAAAGATACCAGTTTCAATAAATGCTTTCTTACTGATTTAGCATGTTCTTTTACCGCCGTGACTGTACTATCATCGCAGGTAAAAATACTGCCCTAGTATAGGTATATTTCTCACAGTGTTCCACTCGCAAAGCCTCTGTACCTATGACAAAAGGCTGTCAGTCTGCATGTGTACCATTTAAAGCCATGAACTTAGTTTTACTTTCGTTGATTAGCATTCCATTAGACACACAAAAATCTCTTAACACATGTAGTTTTCTGTACACCTTTCCCAAGAGCTTGCAAAAATCACGGTATCGTCCATCAACATCAAAATGTGTAACCACTTTAAGAAACTGTCCCATGTACACCTTAAAACTACGTATGAGATCATTCACAAAAACTGTGAAGAGAAAACATGATGTCGGGGACCCTTGTCTGACCCCTACGACCGCTGAAATTATAGCAAGTCCCAAAATACTCTTTGACACCTTGTACATTGATACAAATGCGAGCAACATTGCAATACCGCAACCCAAGCGCTTGAGAACCCAGATTAAAGCATATCTAGGTACTCTGCCATATGCCTTGGAAAAATCAACAAAACAACAAAGAGTTTAATCTTTTTCTTGAAACAATAGTTTATCAGTAAGAGTAAAGTAACAATAAGTTCAATGCATCCTCTTTTGGGCACGGCGCCAGCCTGTTCCCGGTCATGGGTAAACCATTTCATTTGTCTGTTACATAAAATATAGTCATAAATTTTGGCGACGCTGTTGATAATGCTGATACCTCTATAATTATCACAAATTGTTTTCTCGCCTTTCTTAAATAACAAAATTAACTTTGCGTATGTCCAGCTAGCAGGATAACTCGTGACAAAAATTACATTCAGTAATGTTGTGAGAAAAGTTATCCCACTGTGCAACAGACCAGGGCTTACACCATCTGGACCACACCCCTTATTTGGCTTTACTTTTTTTTTTTTTTTTCAATTACGTCTATAACCTCTGCTGGGTCTGTCTAATACAGATATATATAATGTCTGTATCACACTCATCCTGATCAAGATCTGCCACATTTGGTGGATCATGGAGCTATAATAGGGTGGAGGAACAGCTTGGAATACACAAGAATTTTATTACCTGCTACCGCGCTGCCCGCCTTTGAAGTTCAAAGGAGGTGGCTGTGTATTGGCCGGTCAGCAAGCGGTCTCTCATGTACAGCTCTGTGACCGCGGCAAATTACTCGTCAGATGGCGCGTCGAGAGCGGTCAATCTCCCGCTCTCCTGTGCAGGAGGTGTGATTAACCTGTTATTTGATTTATAGCCCAATTTGAGGTTCCACGTGGGTAATTATGCCAGTGCTGAGGTAACAGGATTGGAGAGTGCCAATAAAATGTGAGGCCTAGGGATGCAAGGGGCTGTATGTTAAACAATTTTGCTACCAGAAAGGCAGATTTTGGCTTGATAGTGGAAAACAATGTATACTTTGAGCTGACATGAATATTATGAAGGTATGTACACTGGCACCAGTATACACAGCGCTTCAGCTGGAGTCAACACGGTGTGCGCGCAATGATATTGCAAGTAGTACTATGCAGAGCTGGTTGCCATGGCAATTTGCTGAAAAATTTCCCATTCATGCCCATGTTTTCTGGTGTTTATTTGATGTAAAAAATTCTTACACACATTTTGGTGTATAAAACATATATGTTTGTAATCCATTCAGTGAACTAGAAGGTGGTAGCTCTGTTCGTCTGTATTTCCACAGGTTGAATTACTGGCGTGAAACCTTGAACGGTCGTGTCTTCCGGTTTGTGGCTAGCGGTTTCAGATGGTTTTTGAATCATCAAAATCGGCCAAAATCTGGCGAATTTATCGCATTTTGAGGAAAAACGTAAAGTCAGGATGGCAAGCAAAGCTAAGAGATTCATGTAAAGTACCAGAGATTAAAATTATACTTTCCGCTAATGTCCCAACATTGTAATCATGTTTTTTGGTTCCAGCATGGAGCTACTATATATTATAGCTCCAGATCCCATGGGTGGATCAAGTAGGTCTTCGAGGTGATTTTTTAATTCATCGTCAGATGGCGCTTCCGTTACCGCTTCATTGTATATTCCCTTCCAGGTAATAGATTTCCACAGTAATTTACTGTCATTAGAGTCCAGAATGCGTTGCCATCTGTTCTGAGCGACATCAAAGTTTCTCCTGTCAGTGCTGTCTCTGCGACTGCGAGATGCACATGAATATAAAATCTCTGACAACTGATGTGCCGCTTCATCCCCATTTTCAGGATGTATTTCAGGAATGTCATATTCACTTAACTTCAGTAGAAACGTCTCTGGCTGTATATCACAAAACTTAACAGCACGTTTGCACTGGTATGCTTTAGTGTTTCTATAGAGCACAGCGTGATCGCGAAGTAATCGGGATCGCACCATCAAGTTATTTACGCTAACTTTACTAAGTTTAGTAAAGTCAAACGATACTGTCACTGGGGCATGATCTGACGGCAAAGATAAGTCCTGCATGATCAACATAGAGTGTACGGACTTTATTCACAAGTGTCCTGGATATTAGACAAACATCTAATTCAGAAATCTATTCGCTCTTTTTGCGAAAAGTTGATGCACTTTTCCGGTGATACAAATCAGTTTTCAAATTATTCAGAGGAAGCAGACAACAGTCCCCACATAATTGCAGTAACTTGTCACCACTTGTATTCGGTCGTGCAATAGGCCTAGGGTCTTTTATATCACTGTAAATATAAGTTTGATGATCTTGCACTAACTTATAAACCGCTGCACCACATCTCGCATTTAGATCACCCACAATTATACACTGGTCGATGTCGTCCAAACATTTTGCCTGGACTGCCGCCCATCCATTCTCAGAGTCATTAGGGGGGGGGGGAGGGGGGGGGACATAGCAGCCACAAAAATATAACCCCTGGAAAGCAAGATAGCTTAAACCACATTTGGTCTTCACATGTAGCATCCACACAGGTAATCTTGTCACCTAGATAGTTACGCACTAAAAGTGTTACTCCTCCATGGTTAAGCGTATTTTTTATTTTGTATAACTTCAAATCCGGGAACTGAAAAAGGAACTGTTGTGAGTGTTTCACATAGTATAACAATGTCTTTATTCTCCAACTATGCGATCACTCTATCAGATTCAAGTTTATTTCGTACACCATGAATATTAAAAAAAAAAACAATAAAAAGTTGCTTTGGACCGTTCACTGAAAATACGACGGTGACCATCGATCAATCACCACATCATCCCTGAGTACCACACGCTGTTTTGCATCAAGATATACGTTGCATCCCACATTTTCAGGTTTTTCTTTTTCATTCTTTTCAACATCCTTCAAGCGCCACCATTCTCTTCGGACAGCAGGGTGAACATCTTTTTTAACAAACACTACGGAGCCCGGACCCGCCTGCGTCAGTGCGCTTACGTTGGCCAAGATTCTTTCTCTGTCTGTTCCCGAATCACATTCTAAAAGCAAAGGCCTATCACGGCGATCTATTTGCTTCCCAATACGCTTTATGCATAAGTTCACCAAGCGGGGAAACCCCAGCGGAGATTCCGATGTCAGAGCCAGGCGCGCACAGGTTTCTGGGTAATTTGCGGACCACTCAGTTTTACAGCACAGGCTGCAGCGCCACTGAATACAGCAAGTAACGAGGAGTGAAACACGGACCACGATTTCTTCAAAAAAAACCCAGAATCTAGGGTGGCTGAAAAAGTATTTGTAAGACAAAGGAATATCAGTTGATGGAAGGAATAAAGCGGCACTTTTATTTTTGATATTTGTCAGTTTGACGTTTCTTCCTGGTATCAACATTACAGCCTACTACACAGCAGTCAGTGGTGGTTTACCATGATAATTCGCCTTGTAGTGTGGGGGCATATGGAGTCCCGTGGGCTTTTGATGAAGATTTTATAAAACCTACTCAGAAATATTAAATACATCTGAAATAATAGAAAAAAACATGTTGGCACTTTGCCAGCTTATTAGATTCAAAATGGCCGCCATTTTTCAAAATGGCTGCCAAATTTCCAATTTTTGTCCGATTACACGTCCCTTAAAGGTCTTTGCAGTATAAAGCACCTTATTTTGGGTATCTATTCTCATAACTCCCGGCTACAAAGTTGGATTTTTATCTTCAAATTGAATCTTAGTCAATTTAGGCTCATATTTGTCTTGAAAGTATCAAATCATTGGATCAAAAGAATGTAAACCAAACCGAGATAAATGACTTTATTTTGAAACAATATCATGACACCAGTGTATAACTACAATAAAGGGCATCATCACCTCTCTTACCAAGTTCATACCTGTGTGACTGGGGGACCTATTTTAAATTATTATCATTCTCACCTTAATCATTGTCACTCTCATATTGTGAGTTTACATTGGAGCAGTATTATGAAACAGGTGTATTGCTACAATAAATGGCATCATCACCTCCACCTAGCTATTTTAACTATCATTGTTCTCATCTTCATCATTGTCACTCTCATATTGTGAGTTGTGGTGTCCAGCTGGTGACTATCCCACACAGTGGAAGCTGGCCGTATATGGTGATTGCCAAGTACAGTGGCAGTCTGCCATAGCAGTTGGCTTGTTCAGTAGGACGATGAAGATGAAAGCAGTTCATCATAATTCCAGAGTCATCAATATGTTAGATCTACTTTTTTTACTTCATCCAAAATCTATCACTTATGCCAGTTGAGCCACAGGCAAGAAGTTCACCAAGATCAAACTGTAGTACACAAGTGATATGTGAACTGTTCTACATGTGCTGTACATGGCAATGACCAGCTAGAACGATAAGCTGAGATGCACCTTGCATCATTATTAGGTGCCATGAATGTACCGGGTTGAGGGTGGGGGTGGGGAGGGAAACCTTACGACCAAATTTAGCAAATTTCATTTCCTAAACACATAAATTCTGACTACAGAAGTTTCCATTCTGTTAGATACTGGCCAGATTTAATATTTTTCTAGTGGTTACCTTGGTGTTTAACCCACTCTGGCTGAGAATAGGCTAATAGAGTTAGTATGTTTTTTTTTTTATTTTTTTTTTATTTTTTTTATTTTTTTTTTTTTTTTATTTTTTTTTTTTTTTTTTATTCACAACTTAGTACATCGTACAGTATTTTTCCATTTTGCATTCAACATTTTCCATTGTATACATTTTTTTTTTCACAATCAACCATTTACATTATTAATCCAACATGTTGTAATTTCCATCATTTTGTTTTCAGTATTGTCCCTAGCGTATATCTTCTTCATAATCAGTCTTACACATTTTACCTCAATTATATTGAATACCATTTCCAAAGTTTACTTTTTAATGTTTTAAATGATTAGCAAATATTTCCACATGTTGTTCTAATTTCTTTTCAGACATTGACTGATATACATTGAAACGCCATATAAATTCATATTTAAAAAGAGCCCAATAATTTATTTTCTTAGTTTTATCAATGCACCAGCCTTTATAAATTGTAAAAGCCATAACTGTCAAGATAAAATTTACCCAATTGTATTTTCCATATGTAATTTTATATCCTAAAATAATGTCTCTTAAATCTAAATTCAAATTTGTTAATCCTATTTTATCAAAAATCAATTTCAGTTTTCTTCTTAATTCTGTAAGTTTATTACATGTTACGAAAAAATGATCATAGTCATCTTTCATTTGACAATGAGAACACAATGGATCATCAGTCAATTTCCACTTGTACAAAAGATCATTACAAGGTGTTAAACGGTGAATTAACTTAAAATGAAATTGTCTCAATTTATTTTCCATACCAATAGTTGTAGGAATTTTCCAAATATTTTGCCAATTAATAGTTTTGTTAAAATACTTGTTCCAAAACCCCTGAATATATGGTTTTTCAAATTTAACATTCACTAGTATATTATATAAAGACTTCACATTAAACTCTGTGTCGAAACATAAATAATTATTATTCAAAATCCAAAAACCTTTATCTAGTTTAACCTTAGTTAAACGAGAAACTTCTTGTTTCAAAATATCTGTCCATTCCTTAGGCAAGGCTTCAAAAACTATTGAACATTCTGACATCCAGTTTCTCTTACATTTCAATTTGTTATATATACATACATTATCCATAACATTGTGTTCATCTAATAAATCTGATACAAACACAATATTTGAGTCTATCCAATTTTTAAATAGTAATACTTTCTTTTTATGCATGACAAATTGATTTCCCCAAATTATCTGTTTTTTAATTTGTACATGTGTTTTAGGTAGAAAACTCTGCCCACCACCACAGGTTATCCATGAGTCTAGTATTTTCCAGTAGAACATTGGCATATTTATCTTCAACTTCCTCAATTGTTTGATAGATTTCAGGTTAAACCTAAAAACAATCAGTTCTTTACCAAACTGGTTGAAATAGAATGTGGGTAATATTTTCCATTTAGCATTATCACAGAACAGCAGTCTCTGTACCCATTTTACATGAAAAGTTTTAAAAAGACTTTCTACATCAATCATCTTTAGTCCACCTTTTTCATAATTGCCAATCAAAGTATTTCTTTTAATTCGATCTCTTTTACTGTTCCAAACAAAATTGTATATTAATTTATTAGTTTGTTTTAATACAAAATCGGGGATATTTGCTACACAAGCGTTAAAAATAATTTTTGATAAGGCTAAACTTTTTATTACTATTATCTTACCATAGAAAGTGAGATGTCTTTTTTTCCAATGCAACAATGTGTTTTCCAAAGCATTTAATTTTGAATTCCAGATTAAATATTCACATTCTTTCTTGTCTTTACCAAAGTAAACCCCAAGGGCTTTAACAGGTTCATCTGTCCACTTCAAAAATGTTGATTTTGGTTTGTGTTTACCAAGCCAGATACCCTCCGTTTTGTCCCGATTGAGAATTGGGCCTGCTACTTCACTAAACTGGTCAACCGTTTTTAATGCTTCTTGAATGGACTGTTCACCCTCAATAAAGAGAGTGGTATCATCTGCATACTGCGATATTGTTGCTCTAACCCCATTTGGAAGCTTGATTCCTTTTATTTTGTTATTCCCCCTAATGTTTACAGCAAGTATTTCAACAACTATGATGAACAGAAGCGCAGATAAAGGACATCCTTGTCTTATGCCTCTGGACATTTTAATGGGTTTTGACACCCAGCCGTTATTTGAAACACTACAAGTAATGTTTGTGTAAAATGTACTGAACCATTTAAGGAAAGAATCCCCAAATCCCAAGTATTTTAATGATGAAAACATAAAGGACCATTCCACCATGTCAAAAGCTTTTTTGAAATCCAGAAATAATATAGCAGAATCAATTTCTAAATTTTCTGAATAATCAATGATATCTTCAATAAGTCTTATATTAAACCCTATATATCTGTTTTTTATATATCCTGATTGATCCGTACTTATCAAGTTTTCCAAAACTGGTTGTAATCTTCGTGCTAATGCATAACCTGCTATCTTCACATCTACATTCAATAATGTTATCGGTCTCCAGTTGCTTAGCTGTTCCTGGTCCCCTTTTTTATAAAGTAAAGTTAAAACCCCATGTCTTTGTGATCTAGAAAATTCATTTTTATTATAACCTTCATTCAAAGAGGCAATAACTGGTCCCTTAATATAGTCCCAGAATTTTTGATAAAACTCATTGCATAAGCCATCAAGTCCAGGTGATTTGTTTTTTTTTAATCTGTGTACTACATTTGTGCATTCAAGTTCAGTTAATAATCCTTCACATGCTGCTTTTCCATCTGGAGTAAGTTTCTTTTCCAAGACAGTGTTTTCTAAATAGTTGTTAATTTTCTCAGGACCAGGGTTAGTTGAAGTATAAAGTTTTGTGTAAAAATTTACTTCTTCTTCTATTATCTGGTTTGGCTGTGTAATGATTTGACCATCATGACCTTTTAACCTCTTAATATGTTTCTTACTTTGTCTTGTTTTTTCCAAACTTAAAAAAAAATTTGTTGACTTTTCACCCTTCTCAATCCAATGCGATCTCGATCTTATGAAGGCACCTTTAGCTTTACTGCTATAATACTCTTCACATTTCTCTTGGAGAGCTTCTTTTTGTTCTCTTAAAGTCTCATCATCATCAACACTTAAATCTAAAGCTTTTTGTATTTCTAACAATTCATTTTCTATATCTTCTATTTCTTTCTTCTCTTTTCTTGCTTTTTGTTTTGAGTGAGAAACAGAAAAATCTTTAATCTTCTTTTTACACATATCCCATATAGTTCTGTCATCTAAGTTCTCACTTTTACAAGAATCAACAGTATTTCGTACAATAATTTTAACTTGTTCTTTGTACTCTTCATCATTTAATAATTTTGTGTTTAGTTTCCAGTATCCTGGCCCACGCTCTTCCAGTGGCACTTTAATCTTGAGCGACACACCCATGTGATCTGTTTTCACAGCTGGTCTGATGTCACATCTATCTAGAATATCAATAGCTGCTTTGTCTAATAGCCAGTAATCAAGTCTACTTGATGCTATTGCTCCATTTCGACTTTTTTGTCGCCAAGTGTACTGTAATGTAGAAGGATGCTTTAACCTCCATACATCTGTTACATTTAGATTTTTACAAAAAACCTTTAAACTTGTTTTGTTACCTTTGTTTTGAATATTTCTAGAACCACTTTTCCGATCCAGCTTCACATCCATGACTTCATTCATATCACCACCTATAATCAACATTCCCATCTGTTTTTCTTTTATCCACTGCCATAGTCTTTTATAAAATACCTTTCTATCATGAGCCACATTAGGCGCATATACATTCACAAAGGTGTAATATTTGTTTTGCATTTTCACATTTACTAACAAGGCGCGACCGTCTTGTTCATGCTTGTCTATTATCTCAGCATTAAATATATCGCTTATTAGTATTGAGACACCTCTACTGTGGGTGTCTCCAAATGAATGAATTGATATACCTTTCCATTCTGTGTTAATATAGTAAGAAATGTCTTTAGTAAAATGAGTCTCTTGAAGAAAAATAATATTGGCTTTTTGCTGCCTAAACCATTGTCTTATGGTATATCTTTTGTTTTTATTAATAAGTCCACGTGCATTCAAAGAAATTAAGTGCACATTTAGATAAGAGTTATTCATATTACTCAGAGAATCTGAAATATCTTATCTAAAAGTAAATATATATATAGTAATCATCATTCTTGAAATATCATTTTCAAAATTATGTATGTGGGGCATATCTTAGCCCTGGATGTATCTATAAATAAATCCATGATGATGTTACAAGTCTATTAAGTTCATAAGCATGTACATCACTCACTGTCTTTTCCACTTTCATACTCTCCGGTGTCTGTCTCGTACTCTCCAGTGTCAGAGTCAGATTTTGACCTGTCTCTGTAGTCCCCATCGTCCTTGTGCTTTTCTTTACTTGTGCTGCGAGTTGTCCTTCTGTCCTTTAACTGTGGATCCGAGTTCAGGTACTTTGTTATTTTCTGTACTTGCTTTTCTGCTTGTGTTTGACGTCTTTTCCTACGGGAGCCTGCAACTTTCTTTGTTTCTTTTGGCTTTGGTTTCACTCCCTCCGGTTGTTTACTTCCCTGCTTGTCCTTTTCACCACTGGACTCTGGGGGCGCTGCAGTAGCCTCGTCAGGGGGTGTGGCTCCTGATCTTACTTCAGCTAGTACAGATGCAATCTGCTGCACTGAGGGACTGATATTTGTGCTGTGTGATTCCTCACTTTCCTGTGTTATGCTATGTTCCTCTTGGGGACAGGAAGATTTTTTATGCCCTGGTTGTTTGCAATAGGCACAGACCCATTCGTTGGGACATTCAGATTTCTCATGGCCCTCCATTAGACATTTATTACAGGTCTTTATCTCATTTTGATTATGCTGGCCTCTGTAAAACACTGAGCCTGTGTATCTCCCACACTGTATTTTGTTTGGGATGTCTTTGCTTGGTTGTCGCACAAACACAATGCGTCCACCAGTTTCACAATCTGTCAACCTCCCTCCAACTCTTAGTTTTTCCCTTTCAATGGGGGAGGTCACTTCCAGCCCTGCTTTTGTCAGTCCACTCAAAATTACAGTATCACTGGCAGACAATGGAACGTTGTGCACGAGTAGTCGCAGACCTTCCCTTTGAGGTCTGAATGGATTTGCATCACTAAGCTCCACCCATTTGCCATTGATTGACAATCCTGTTATTAAAAGCTTGGCTCTCACTGTTGGGTTTTCTGTATATATCCTCCAAAGTCCTCCTGCTCTTTGCACCCCTGTAATAAATTGGGCTGGTATGACTTCAGCCACAGCAAGGTACACCTTTTCATTTTGGAGTTTCACTCCCTTGCCTAGTGAAGTCCCTTGGACAAAGAAAACAGGTTTGGCCCCAGCCTGTACTCTGCTTACATAACCTCCTTGGTCTTGAGGTATTGCATCACCTACTTCTTGGCTCATTTTGCACAGTTCAAAACTTCAGTTTGTAATAAACTTCAAATTTAGGTAAACTTGTTCAAAACAAGTATCTCTATCAAGTCTCTATATTTTCACCTCTTGATTCCACCACTTTTCAGGGATGAACTCTGTTTCCTTCCACTTCAGAACTTCTGAATCTTTGTGCACTGCGCGAGCTGCTGTCCAGTGCCTTAGCTCCCAGCATGCAACTCGAGTTAGTATGTTTTTATATTCGGCACATAAAATGCTGGAGGGTATTGTCACCCCCTACATCGTCAGTCCATCTGTTCATCCGTCTTGTCAATGTTACCTTTATATTTCAAAAAAAAAACATTCACCATAGTTGCACCAAATTTTTATCGGAGATGCATAGACCGTATTCTTTTATAGGTGAAGTTAATGCCAAATACACCAATATTCCCTAGGATATTATCACATTTGTCCTTATCAGTGTGTGCCCCCTCTAGATCTGACGATTCACTTACACCTGTTATCAAGTAAGTTCTTATATCGCTCTTTCTTGTCTATATCCTCCAAAACCCTCTCTTGCTGAGCAACAGACTCACTCAACTTATCAAAATCTTGGCGAATTTCCTTGATTTCTTCTCCATGTTTTACTTTATCATGTCTAATTTCTCTAACTTCCTGTAGAATCGTACTGGGCATATTATGAATGCCACCTTCGCTGACGCTATTCTTGTCTTGAATCAGTTGGGGATCCTTGTCGCTGTCGTCTATCTCTCTTAGAATAGCTTTTAACGTTTTTTTAAGCTCTTCTTTATTCATACGATTTATTTCTGACATCGATGGTCTGCGTTCATGAACGTGAGACACAGTGGGCGATGATATGAGGGGAACACAAGCACCTATACATTCAATGGTCTTTGTATCCCAACAGTTGTACCTTGCACCAGGATACCCCTTTTGTATGTATACAAAGAGTAAGTCACTGATCCGTAAATAGAGTACACCATGAACCCCAATCCAAGAATTGTGCTTTCCTTGTGAACATTTTCTTTCACTGGCCAATTGTCCAATCACTGCACCATAGTAGGCATAGATCACCAGAATACACAGATATTTTAAGTCTCTTTGGGTTCCCATTCATGGATTTTTGCACTGCTTGAGAAAATTCGATCTATAATGTACAATCCAACAAGCTGCAACTCACCAGTTTGGTCCAAAACTATATTTTACAGGTATATCGCACTGATAATCCATTGAAACCCACATATATGCATGGCAACACGCCTATAATTGTCGCAAATGTCCCACAAAATCCATTTCGGGCAAAAAAGGATGCTTTTCAAAAGTCATTGTGCGAAAATTCCTCTTTAACTGGTTGAAGTTTACGTTTCTGAGAACTCTACTTCCAGGTATAGCCTATAAGAAGGCAGGCCATGCAATGGTGGTAGCCCTTAAAAGGGCTCTCATGGGGACTCCCATGGGAAATGCCTGAGCCTTAGAGGCAGGGATGTACGGTGTGTGAGGAAAGTATTTTCCCCAGGGGGAAGAAAGTACAAGTGATGAATATAGGGGGATATACCCAGGACCAAGGGACCACCACAGCTGCAAGAGAGTGTGTGGTGGACCCTTTGCCTCGGCTGTGGTCCTGGAAAACATGGCAGCACAAGCTGGTAAGGATTGCCATGGTTTCCTCTGCCTCATCTCCCTTTTTTCTCTCCCTTTGTAGGCCATCAGTGTCACACAGCACGGCGACAGAAAAGCGGAGAGCCACAAGATGATGATGATGATGATGATGATGATGATGATGATGATCACCACCACCATCATCATCATCGTCATCATCATCATCATCATATTCTATCAGTGATGTGCTCTCTTTTGCGCAATTCTTGTCTTCATTCACTGACGTCTACCCTGATTTGCCATACAGTGCTTTATATTATCCTATTTGATATGCGAAAGAGATTCACATAGGGCTACGCCTTTGTTCCCGATCGTATTTTTGCACTTAAAATATCTTAGGACCAAGAAGACAGGCCATCTTGTGCGGTTGGCAATACCGGCAGTATTCGCAAAACAGTAGCACGTCCCGCTGTATGGCTTATTGTGTATTCAAGTTGTGGTCAAGTGCTCGTGTTGAAGCTCTGGACATTAATTTGTTCACCAGATGGGGCTGCGATTTTTTTTTTTAAACAAATTGTTGTGTGTTTTTGACGTCTCCAAAACTTGCACTCACATTTTGATTAAACATGATGGAAATGTACGTTGTTGAAGGGTCAAACAAAGTTGTTCACTTGGTGATGATGTAGATACCTGACCAGAAAGTAATTTATCAATTCGGGTCTCCAAAACCGTCAAGCAGATTCACTTCAAACTTAGTGGGAATGTACTTTGGGTGGGTCTCTATTGAGTTTGTTCTAATGGCTACGCTTCAGTGATTTTCAATTTATTATATTTGGCATTCTTTGGACAAAATCTTTTAAAAAGCCTTGTTCTGAAAAACAGTTTGACCAATTGCTTGGAATTCAATTGGAGCAATGCTGAATACCACTGGACCAGGGTGGGACTTAATATGGGTTTAATATCAAGGTCAGCTGCGGATGGGCTGTTCACACAGACCTCTTGTTTGTCTATCATCATCATCATCATCATCATCATCATCATCATCATCATCATCATCATCATCATCATCATCATCATCATCATCATGTATGGGCCTGTCAAACCTTATTATTACATCTGTGTCGCATGAACGTGCATTTGGTTTTACACCATTTGAAACGGACAACGCGTTCAAAATGAATTCATTTCCTGAAATCAATACTTGGGTACCAGATGTTGTGTACGTACAAACTTAATCTGGACACATTTATATACAGGCAAATGCAAAGTGGATCGATTCATCCCGACAAATTGATTACTGAGACCCACTGTTGATGTGGCTCCTCTGACTTTAAACCTCAACTTTTCTCGACGGAACCTTATAAACTGATTATCCGGGGTGAACAATCGATGATGTGACTGCGCTTTTGCATCCTTGGACTTGGAGGAGAAGGAGAAAGCCACCGGGAAATACCATGCACAAGTGTCTGGACTTACGTTTTGGACAACGTGCGACTTAGCTTTGAATGAAAAAAAAAGTACTGGTAATAGACACGAAGTGGTTCCTCAAATTCAGCTGACCATTCATACAGCCTACGTGGCACGGACGCCACGTGGGTGATAAAATGTATCTGTATTTTAAACACCTCTCTGATGCCGCCAACAAATTCAAAAATTGAACGGGACCCCTCCAAACTTCCAGTCAGGGTCGACAACTTGGCGAGACCGAGGAGAGAGAGTACAGAATACAATCATATTATTTTGAGAATATTGAAGAAATCTGAGTCGTTGGCTGTAATTTCACCTCGAGGAGCAAGCAAACGAACAGTTGCTGCACGTACACTTAATTACCACACGTGTACGGCCGCTAAGATGAGTGCTTTTCATGAACTGTGGAAATGTACACCTATTTACCAAGTGTACGGTCGTTGAAATGAGTGCTTTTCATGAACTGTGGAAACATATAAGCAAATTTTGTAACAGATATTTTTCGTGTTCTTGAAAAAAAACCCAACTGAATCACGACCAAGCTCCATCATGAAGATGCTTCCGACCTATTCCACTGTTTTGTTGCTTATATTGGCGATGATTCGAGCCGCACCACCGCAAAGACTGAAGTTCGGTTAGTATTGCCATTCTGTGTATGGAAATTTGATTGACCTCCCCTGCTCAGTAAGACGTTTATTAGCTGCGATTTCAAAGGTGGGGTCACATTGACTTCAAAATGGACCACGGGTTTATTTGATAGCCGGGAGAAGGGTTTACGGGGACTGGAATGGAGTTAGGTCCAGCGAAGTTTATGAGAATTAAATATTTTTCTGAAATAGGCAAAATTAAGGCCTAGCGAAGTGATTTCTGGCCTCGCGCCATGTCTCTTGCCGGCGAAGCAGCATTCTGCTCCAGCGTGGTTCTCCAAGTCTTAAAACATCCGCCTCAGCAGTCCATCTCGTTGTAGGCAAACCCGTCTCTCTTATAGGCCTAGGCCTACTGGAAAACCGCATGCTGCATCTTTGTGTATTCCACAATATTCCTGTTAAACATACCTACAGTTTTTGTGCAGACATTTGAACATGACTTGTTCTTCCCATTCGGTTTAGTACCGTCAACCAGGGGTTCTTTGAACGTTTTTCTTGTTGTTTTTTCTATCCTGTTTGAATACTTTTGCCCGTACAGCAAACATTTTGTGTTTGTATTAGGGGGCCCAAAAAGGACTTGTGATATTGCAGCCTAAACTGGATACGTAGCATTACTTCTCTATTTTTTGTTAATGTTATATGGTTGTTCAAAGTAACCCCACCTTAGGCGCTACTTTGAACACATGTGAATTTTTTCCATAACGAGTAAGTAGTCTCAGCTGTAACTGAAAAAATGGTTCACTTCAAAAAGTCCAGGAGCATCTACAGATCATTACCATCCATAAAAGATATGAAAGGAGTTAACTAAAAATCATCTGTGTTTTAGTTTAACTTATAATGTATATTGATAGTACCCTGGACTTCACAAATGAAAGGTTTTGTCAATAAGTGGGGCACTAAAGCAAAAAAGAATGAAGTTATTGTTATAAGAGAGAGCAAATAGAACATCACTGTAAGGTATACACTGAATTATGTTTTGTAACAATATGGTAATAAGCTGCTAAAGATTGAAGATTGCGTTGTCTTAATTTTGACAATTTGAATTATATATCGTACTTTTGCTAACAATAAAACCTGGGCACAGTAAGAAACATATCATAGGGATAATTCACGGATACTTTTGCAGCCCAGAGTTAAACTGAAACCAATGGAGTGGCATTTGAATGTAAGCTGCGGTATGAAAATCCTGGATCTGTTTCGTAGATATATATGCTCACATTAAGTTCATGAAGAAAAACTAAAGATTTACTTCGCCTGTAAATAGTACTATCCAAATCTTTGCGACAAACCTGTATGTTTATTTAGCAGTTAGCCCATAAGTTCAAATTTCTACAAATTTCAAATCTTTATATCACAACCTTCAAATATACTTTTTATATATTTGCTATAATATTTTTCCATCTATGCAACTTTTAAGGTATCAGATCCCTAAAAACGGGTTTGGACCTTTATCTGTCCTGAAAATGAAATTTAAACATACATTGTGAAATATTTCTATAGTTACAATGGTGCAGAAGTGAATTATGGGGCTGGCATTGTTTGCCGGGGGTGGGTGGGGAGGGGGAGCTTGGAATATTGGGATGGGCATATATCAGCTCTTTTGCATCCCCCCTATTTTTACACGGCTTGAAACCGTAGCTACCCTCCCCCCCCCTCCATTAAGTGGTATGGATATTTTGTCCCCCCCCCCCCCACACGTCTCTCGAAACACGCTACTGCAGCTAAATTAGGATATGTGGCTAAGCTTAATTAAGTTGGATATTTGTCTAGTTAGTCAGAGTAACCTCAATAACATGCTTTTAGTATATTCTGTGGACCAAAAGTGAAAATTTAAGTTTGTACAAGGCTGTATTGGTGGTTTTATAAAAATTTTGGATTTTTTTGTTTTTGTTTTTCTTATTGATTGGTGCATTTTTTGGTGTATTATGAACTTTTCTTTTTGGATGACCCCCAACCCCCCGACATGGAGATGGTGAAATTGTGTAACCCCCCTGTTTGGGATGACAAAATTTTGTGACCTCCCCATCCCCACCTCCACCCCTGCAAAGAGGCCAGTTATGTACACATCCATGCATTAAAACACACATACATGAGCTAGGGCGAGGTGATTATATCCCATTTTATAGAAGGGCATTATATATATGCATTTAATTCACTGATACCAGGATATATTAGTTAAATAAACAGGGTCTGGTACAACATTTAACGTTCGAAGTGGCCCCAAGGTAGCCCAAGGGGTTACCCCCCCCCCCCCCCCCAATTTCACTGGCACGGACCAAAAATATCATCAGTCTTGCCGAACAAAATTTGAAACAAACTTTCAGTGATAAATACACGAAAACTTACTTCAGATGTCACCTTACATTTTACATTTGAAGATGTTTTGCGTAAGTATATAGTCACTGTTGTGGTGACAAAAGTTGGTCTACAATGGCAAATCCACTTACCAGCATTATCCGTGTTTAAATATGGTGCAGGACTAGGATCTTTTGAGCAGCAGCAACAAGATACCATAAATAAAATCTGTAAGACCTAGGGTAAAACCTGATATTTTAAAACACCTGCAAATATTATCTATAAGGTACTTTTTATATCAAAAAGTCTCGAAAAGTACGCTCCCCCCCCCTTTTTAAATCAAGTGTTCAAATTCCGCTCCCCCCCCCCCCCCCCCCCCCGTTCAAAGAATCCCCGGTTGACGGTAGGCATGCTAACAGTGTCCTGTATAGACCGGGGAACAGCATCAGTGACATTAAAATATGGCCGCTTTTCTTTTAAGTTTTACCTGTATACGTATTGCAAACGTTTTCAATTAACAAGAGGGGAAAACAGGGGGGGGGGGGGGGGGGGGGGGCGGGGAACATCGAAGACGGCATTTTATATCCGGGCACCCCTGGTCCGATATGAAGTGATAATGTTTGTTTTCCAGCTGAGATTGGTTTCGCAGTGAATAACTTGTCTTAATGTCACTCAACCTGGCTGTGCGACCATGACTATAAGGTCGATGTCAGATTATGGGCACTTTTAATCAATAAGATCAAGCATCTGTTACACGGTTTTATAAACATGTGTAGCTGTACGGGAAGCATATAGCCTACGTACGGCCTGACTGCGGGATATCTCCTTTCATTTAAAATTGTTGGTTCAACGATAAAGTGATAAAATACTTTATTTTAAATTGCAGGTACATGAAACTTGGGAAAAGAAACTCCGCTGATTGTATGCGAATGTCACTATGTGCCATCAATGTGCATAGGCCTATTACTTCATTTAAAAAACAAATAAATAAAAAAAGAAAGAAAATAGAGCCTTCTGTCAAAACAATTATGAAAGGATAGGCCTGTACGCCTCCATTTCCCATTTCACTGCAGCCGAGCTCATTTTGCGGTCCCCCGTCTCTTGTCCGTCGTCCGTCAATGGACATAAAGGTGCCGTAGGATGTCCGCATGTGTGTATCCGCATCGGAAAATTTTATTTCCATATAGGCCTATGCGTGTCCGCACATAAAAACATTACAAGAAGGCCTATAGTCACAAAGTCATTTCAGTGACGTAAATTCTTACTCTTAGATTTTGCATATCTGCAAAAATAACTGTAGATGCAATCAGGACGGGCACAATTTTTTGTACGCACGCTCCCAGATACTTTTTACGTGTTTAAATGGGCAAGAATAGGCTGAACTGTTGAATCGTGTTCATTTTTGCGCACTATGGATGCGCACAACTCCGCGTGTTCTGAGCCGAGAATGTGTGAAAGGAGCTTTACGACATATGGAAAGGCACCTTGGCTTAGGGAAGCCATCAAAAGATCGATGTGCGATAAAAAACGAACCTAATTTAGTTAGGGGGGGAAGGGGGTTCAAAGCCCATTCAGTTTTCTATCGCACAAAATCGATGTAAGCAAAAATTATCAAAATTTTAACTTGCAAACAGAAAAAAAAACCGTTTCCGCAACAATCGGTCTGTTATTTGACAATTATTCAATATCAATCATTCATTCAGGGATGTGAGTCCTGTCTTCATGTTGTAGAATGATAGTAGGCCTAATCCCAATTTTAAAAGCCATCCTAAATACACCACAATATGACTTTTTTATAGTGGCAAAACCCTATGTAATTTGTGACCATTACAGTACTCATTCTGGGAAATCGAAGTTTCAATGTAAAGTCGAGTTTAGTTTCAGGGGGCAGGGGGGGGGGTTGACCCAAAACGAAATTACTTTCGTTTATTTGTAACCATTGAACTTTTGATGGCTTCCCTCACGCTTTGAGGCCCAGTTTCCATATACATGTGGGCCTACGTTGTGCATGTTGCGTGGTCCGTCATCCGCGTCTGTGCTAGGTTTCCAAGTGTGCGTGATTTTTTACGTAGGCCTATGCTGCAAATGCTAATATGAATCATCCATATTTACGCGGTCCGTGCACATTTAGGCCTATACTATACTATAGGCTTACGCATAGACCTATATGTTTTTTCCTTTCCATGTGTGCATATTTTAGGTCCCGCTATGCGTTTATCTGACCAGTGTACACTACCCAGATAGGCCTACAGGCTACACTACGCACACCTGAAGGTCGTCAGAGCATTTGGCACATCCCATAAAAATGACGTCATTTCAAAGGCATTCCCATCCTTAACCTATCCCTGAACATTAAAAAATCACAACCCCATGTAATTTCAAATTACATATATCCTATAGGCCTACGTGAACGCATGCAGTGTTGCCAACCCCCCCCCCCCCCCCAATTGCCCAGGAGACTCCCGGAATTTTATGCTAAAATTCTTGGAAAAGTGTGGATTTTTGACAATTTTGAGTCACCCCCCGGAAATTCATCAATATTTCCCTTCTATATTTCATATTAATTTATCAATCTCCCTTAATTTTACTATCTCCCGAATTTTATGTTTGGCAGGTTGGCAACACTGCGCATGCATGAACGGTTATGTAAATGGACACAAGGAAACACTATGATGAAAAACAAATATTGCGAAAAGATAATAGCTCCCGAAGGGAGCTAAACCGTTACGTGCGTACAGGAAACAAATTAATTCATGCTCCCTTATCTTGCTAGTGGATGGCCTGAATTGCTTGCGGCACGGAAGTTGTTTTTTGAAGCAAACAGGAAGCGGAAGTGCTGTCTAGAACCCATGAAAACTGAATCATTCTCCGCGACAGATTAACCCAAATGAAAGAACAAGTTCATTGTCGTGTACATAATTATTAATAATTTTCTCAAATTTTCGGATCATTAGTCCTTCTTCAGGGAATGACAGTTGATAAGCAAAGATAAACGCTTGCCGGCCCCAGGCTATGGCCTTGGCTGGTTCCCTACCTCGCCGCTACGTCAATATAGCGGCGCTGCACGGAAAATATGAATCAGGCTGTAGGGAACTACACAAAACACAGTCATCGCAAAATATGAATCACGCTTGGAAAAACACCAAACACAGTAGGGCTACAAAGCGTCGAGTCAGAACGAGCATGCCTGCGATAGCAGGCCATACGAGTCGTACTTTGCCTTCGGGAGCTTCCACAGCCTGGCTGTTACATATTAGCTCCCGAAAGGAGCTAAACCGTTACGTGCGTACAGGAAACAAATTAATTCATGCTCCCTTATCTTGCTAGTGGATGGCCTGAATTGCTTGCAGCACGGAAGTTGTTTTTTGAAGCAAACAGGAAGCGGAAGTGCAGTCTAGAACCCATGAAAACTGAATCATTCTCCGCGACAGATTAACCCAAATGAAAGAACAAGTTCATTGTCGTGTACATAATTATTAATATTTTTCTCAAATATTCGGATCATTTAGTCCTTCTTCAGGGAATGACAGTTGATAAGCAAAGATAAACGCTCACCGGCCCCAGGCTATGGCCTTGGCTGGTTCCCTACCTCGCTGCACGGAAAATATGAATCAGGCTGTAGGGAACTACACAGAACACAGTCATCGCAAAATATGAATCACGCTTGGAGAGACACCAAACACAGTAGGGCGACAAAGCGTCGAGGCAAAACGAGCATGCCTGCGATAGCAGGCCATGCGAGTCGTACTTTGCCTTCGGGAGCTTCCACAGCCTGGCTGTTACATATTATTATTATTATTATTAGCTCCCGAAGGGAGCTTAACCGTTACGTGCGTACAGGAAACAAATTAATTCATGCTCCCTTATCTTGCTAGTGGATGGCCTGAATTGCTTGCGGCACGGAAGTTTTTTTTTTTGTTCACATGGAGCTCCTATAATATATAGACGACGTTGTGGTTTTAGGCCCATCCGCCACCATCTTATTAGCACAAATAATTGACTGCACAGATGAATACACAATATTTTATTGCAGATATGGCCCTATGTGGGTTATTGAACGCACAGATGTTCCAGGTCCACCCTCTTAATCCACTACTCCTCCGCCCCTCCCTCCCCCTCCCCCCACCCGCGTATATTACTAGCACGGAAGCTTGACTGACTGAACGTTACGAGCGCCTGTGGATGAAACAGTGGCCAGTGCGAAAGCAGGGCACGCACGCGACCGTTCTGTACGGGCGTGTGAATATTTAGAGGTTATCTCATGCCATGGCTAAATCAGTGTCCTACCCCTGAGAGCCTGTATACTCCCAAGACCCAAAGGGTCGAGGCAGGATACAGCTCGAGGGGGGAACTGTACAGGGTAGGAGACTGATTTAGCCATGGGATGATCTTTGTGTCCTAAATGTATCTGCCATAATTAGACGAAAAAGGCAAATCCAGGTTTTCCTGGAATTATGTAAGATGCTACATACCAATTCAGTAGCCAAAACATACAATTTCTGGTTCATAATTTTGTTTGACAAAAGCCCACCTCCCCTTCAGGAAGAAAAAGGCCTAAACTATTGTCCTGTCAGGTCATGCATCTTGTGAGGCATGCACCCTTGCAACGTGAGTGACGTCATGGCCCATAACGTCATAAGAGTCGCTTTTTCGGCAAATATAGAACGTGAGGGATATGTCTATACTGATTTTCAATGTTTTTATTTTTTAATGAGGTGATTGTATTTTCCTTGGGAAGATAGGCCTACTGGCTGTTGCTATAGCGGAATATTATCCATGTGTTCTATTTGGACAGTTTCAGTATCCTCCCTTATTTTGGTTTCGGTATGTCCCTTAAATTTGAAGACACTGTATGTTACAGGACTAATAATGCAGTATGATCAATCAATCAATCAATCAATCAATCAATCAATCAATCATTTATTGTGTGAAAAATAGATGTTCATAAAGAATATACATAATGCACACATCCTAGTTTGTATGTACATGTATTGTATATACCTGTGGCACGTGCCTAGCACATAAACTGTAAACACTAGTATCCAAAATAATAATTATCATAGTAGTTCTTAAAGCAATTTACACTAGGTGCAGATACAATGTGATTTGGTAGACTATTCCAGATACAAATGACTCCGTTGCTAAAGAAATATTTATGTGCATTGTAATCACACCTGTTAACTTCAAGCGTGTAAGAATGACTTCTCAGTCCTTGGTACTCGCTTCTGGTGAAAAAAAGTTTCAAAATTAAAAGAATCCAGGCCTTTCAAAATGTTATAAACGTCAATTAAGTCGCCTCTCAATCTACGATCTTCTAGGGTGGTTAACTGTAGTATTCTTAACTTTTCTTCATAACTTAAGCTTGTTATTCCTGCAAGCAGCTTTGTAGATCCTCTCTGAACCTTCTCTAGAATAATTATTTCTTCAAGAATGGAGACCAGGCGTGCACACAAAATTCTAAGTTTGGCCTAATGTACGTTTTATACAAGATAAGAAGAGATTCTTTTGAAAAATATGAAAAAGTTCGCTTGATCATACTTAATATACTATTTGCTTTTGCTGCAACTTGTCCAATGTGTTTGGAGAACGTCAAGGAATCGGTTACTATTACCCCCAAATCTATCTCTTCTGTGACTTTAACGAGGGGCTTGCTGTTCATAGTATAATTATTATTTAAATTTTTCTTCCAACATGCAGTACCTTGCACTTATCTTCATTAAATCCAATTAACCATTCCTCAGACCACTTAGCCAAATTTTCTAAATCTCCTTGAAGTATATCATGGTCAACCAATGATAATACTTGGCGGTATATTTTGGTGTCGTCAGCAAATATCTTGCAGGGAGATGAAATTACAGCAGGTAAGTCATTTATAAATAGTAAAAATAACACAGGTCCGAGGACTGAACTTGACACCTTCAACCATGTTGATTTACTCCTGTTTACTGATTCACACTGTTCCTGGTCCTTCAGAAAATCTTCAATCCAAGCACTTATGTTACCTCTGATAGTGATACCATATTTGTGTAACTTATTAATAAGTCTGTCATGTGGGACAGTATCAAATGCCGTTCTGAACCATGTAGAATTCATTGCCGATCCACACGCCCGTGTAGAACGGTTGCGTGCTCTGCTTACTTTCGCACTGCCCAACCTGGCTCACTTTGGCATAAGGGCGCTCTAAGGGTGTTGATTTATCGCCTGGTATAATATTTGTCAATAATGGCTGTTTCGACAGAATACTGTAAATTGTTTTGCTCCAAATGGCAGAGAATACTCTGGACCAGACATAGGCCTACATGGGATAAAAATGAAAACAACACCTTTGCAATTACCTTGCTGTAAATTCTCGATGCTCCCCCCCCTCCCCTTGCGGGGACCTACATCTCGTGTATCCTTCTGCTCTACCTGTACGCTAGTGCCATGCAGAGTTTACGGCCAGGCACTCACACTCATGCAGTTTTATTATTTTATCCCATGTATGTTTAGGGGTCATTCATTATTTACCGGGGGGGGGGGGCCCTCGGGATATTGGGATGGCATAGCATCATAGTTTTTGTGCCCCCCTAAAAACCGACAATAATTTGCCCCCCCCCCCAAGTCTGCAGAGTTTTGTGACCCTTCCCCCCCCCCCAGCCTTATACTGGTTATTGTTTCAAAATTTTATCACACCCCCATCCCCACCCCGCAAGGATAGGGGGTGAGCAATTTTATGACCCCCCCCTATTCGGAGCATGTGTAATTTTATGCCCCCCCCCCCGGTAAATAATGACCGCCCCCTTAGTCCAGAGTAACTATATCGACGCTCGTTCTACGGCTACGCCGTGTTTAATTTTTTGCCGATCCACACTCCCGTGTGAAACGGTCGTGTACACGGCCTACTTTTGCACTGCCCAGCATGGCCCACTTTGGCGTGTGGAGGCTCCTAGGATGTTGATGTAAAGTCTGCTATAGCCTATAGGCCTAGTATATTTGTCATTGATCGCTGTTTCAACACAATATAGGACTACTGTGATTTTTTTGCTTGAAATGACGGAGAATACTCCGGACTACGCACACACGGGATGAAAATAAAACAACACTCTTGTAATTACCTGGCAGTTAGTTCTACATGGCACACGTGTACCGGTGGAGCGGAAGGATACACCCGATGACCTGCTTGCGGCGGGCTGCATCTCGAGTATCCGTTCGCTCCACGGTACGCTTGTGCCATGCAGAATTTACTCACACTCGTCCAGTTCTATTATCAACCCCAATAATTACCCCCAATGCAGCACTTTTCGCATAGTAGACCCACAAAGGTCTACCAGCCATTTAGTTGATCTCCGAGTAAAGTGGCACTTCATTGCAATCCCTGTGCGCAGTGCCAAATTACCGCTCTGAATTAAAATGCTTGTAAGTTAATGCAGCAAAAAAAGTTCCATTGGTTCTACCAACCCTACACACACACACACACACAGACACACACACACACACTGTTGGACTATAAGTAAACACTTCCAATGGAAGTTTGCAATTCTGTCAACAGATGGCCCTGCATGTAACAGATAACAGATTTATTCAGCTAGGTAGGAAAACAAAGAAATTTCCGATGTAAGCTGCTCATTAATAGACAGTAATCTGAGTTCTATGAGGATGGCCCAGTGATCTGTAATTGTACATTACAGGATTGTCTTTAAAATGATCGTCAACTCCTGCTTTAAAAGAATTCACAGTTGGTCCATTCACTACATTACTTGGAAGCAAGCTCCACCAGTCCACAACTCTGTTGCTGAAAAAATATTTTTATAAACGCAAATTATCGATTTCTTTTACGACACCATTGGCCGGATCCATGCACTTCAAACTTGGAAGCGATCTACCTCGGGATTATATCTACCCAGATAACTCAAATGGTCATGTTCCAATATTTAGGCCTACATTTGGCGTTTTCTTGAGCATTAGATGAATCGGAAACGTTTCCATGACGCTCATTTTTCGATGAAAACACTCTATTACGTGTCCACGTGCAATTGTAGCAACTTTCTGGTAGTAGGCCTATAGCTTTAAAGTGACTCTACGAGGTTTTGCCTTTTGGTCGCCGAATCGAAATCGTTCGGGCAGCCCAGGAACCTAGAGCTTCTAAGCTCTCGGTTCCTGGTTCCCCTTTCTAGGCTGCCCGAATGATTTCGCTGTCGGTTCCTTGGCTGCCCAAATGATTTTGATTCTGCAACCCAAATCGAAAAGGGTCACTTTAAAGCTTATTCTGAAATGCTGCTGCATTAAAGTCGTTCAATATTCCCCACAGACCTCAAAAAACTACTACTATTTCCACAAAATCCCCGACGTGTTGTCCATGGATGTTTCGCCGGCAATCCAGCGGTTCGAAAATTCAGAATCCCCCCCCCCCCCCCATGTTTTGCAGAGCCATTTTGTTGTTATGAACGCAAAATAACCAATAGGCCAAAATTTGGTTGATTTAAACGAGATTCATTACTGATTTTTTTGTGTGTGTCTTTCGTTTATTTTTTGCTAAATAACATATATTAAAAGTGTATAATTTTCTTCCCGAAATCATGTCAATGGAAACAAAAAATACAAATCAATTGCACAA
>OZ026621.1:35125148-35225148 GCA_964020975.1 Hermodice carunculata
TATTCTGCATCAACACTAGTGATTAGGGATGGGTGTGTGTGTCACTGTGTGACAATAAGATTTGCAGCACTTTTGACCATTTGAGTCATATCAACTCAAAGGAATAAAAATTGGTCAGGTGACCTCAATCCTGCAATGTCATTGGTCACTCGCTGTCATGCATACCCAATCATTTTAGAATAAAGCGCAGTAACGACATCAGGACTAGTTTGGTTTCCGCTGGTATGGGCCTAAATCTGTGTCCTAATAATGGTCCCCTCTTCCCCGTCCCACCCCCAGCTTGTTCAAATTATTTACATCACAATATTGATAAGATAAACCATTAACACATAAATATTAAGCTAGCCGTGTTTCATGACTACAAATATAAGAATTGAACATCCTTTCAATTGTATTCATCCTTTTTTTATTTAAACATGATGCCTGGCAGTTTCACATGCCGTCCTCAACGCAAATCAACTGAATTTAGGCCTACTGATTAATTTGCACTCACAACACAGGAGGGCTCTCCAAAACATGTGGGGGTTACGCTCAACTTTCAGAACAGCTGAATAAACGGCGAAGCATGGACGACACTTCGAAGATTTTGTCAAAATATTAGTAGTTTTGTGAGGTTTTCGGGGAATATTGAAGGGCTTTTAAGCAGCAACATTCCAGAATAAGCTTTAAAGGGAACCTCTTCGTAGCGTCAACCAGACAGCAACTGCAGGGCAGGAGCATAGTAAATATATACCTGGAGACATATGCTTGGTTACCATAGTGCTAATGGAGAATATTGCATTTTGCCGTCCCATAAAGCTTCATTTTGGACTTTCTGCCATCCAATATTTGTACAAAATTTCGTTTCATGAAAATTGTCTTGTCAATATAAAAAGTAAGTCTATGCCTACAACTGTGGTTTTTTTTATCTTAAGTGCGGAACTTTATAAAATCAGACATATTCAAAAGCCCTTTTGTATATATATATATATATATATATATATATATATATATATATATATATATATATATATATATATATATATATATATATATATATATATATATATAGCTTTGACAAGAGTGAATTTTATCACGAAATAGACCTAGGTCTAATGTTAAATTCATTACAGGGCCTTGCATTGGCATGGATTGTCTGCACGGAATCATGATGCATGGTGACGATAGAGTGGGTATGGACCACTCAAGCGAAGATAAAAAGCAAAAAATTAATGCAGAAAAACGATACGAAGGCAAGGAAGCGGGTCCTTGTGAGGGGATGGATTGTATGCACGGGGTTCTCATGCATGGAGACAAAGAGCCCGGCGACAGACATAGTCACGTGAAACAGGGTCCCGTTAAGGAACCCAAAAGGGCTGGTCCCTGTGAGGGGATGGATTGTCTCCACGGGGTTCTCATGCATGGGGACAGCAGTGATGGGGACACGCACAAGAAGGAGGATGAAGCCAAAAAAGCTACCGACAGCAGCCGTCAGCCACGTGGCCCTTGTACCGGCATGGATTGTATGCACGGGGTTCTGATGCACGGAGACCAAAAGCTTGGCGCGGACCATACCAGCAAACACAAAGAGATGCAGAGGTTAAAATTCCAGAATGCACATGCTCGCTTTACAGTTGAAGATCCAGAATCACTCATGCATACGGATGAGGATGGGGCAAATCCTCACGATACAAAAAAGATTCAACAAAAACAAAAACTGAACCACGAAAAAACAACACGCATTCCGGGTGTGCAAGATCCTGATTACTTGTTACATGGACACGACGAACGCCTTGCCCATGAAAGGAACAAAGAGAAAAATGATGGATGGTTCTTTGGATATAGTTTTCCCTTTATTTCAGACTCTATTATGAATAAAATTGATCATATGAAGAGACGATATGTTCCTAAATTCTGGGGAACGTCTCAAGAGTCTGAAACACCAACACAGGCAGAAGTTAAAAGGAAAGCTAATGATGCTGAGACGGCTCCTGTCAGACATGACGATATGAGACACGAGTTAGAGGGGGTGGGATCTGTTGCTTCTATCAATATAAAACATAAAATTGCCAAAGATGCCAGAAAGAAAGACAGCTTAATGCGCAAACGGGATGAAACATGACATACCTGTAAACTTCTAAGCCAAAACATGTTGTGTAAGGAGGGGAGCCAGTTATAGTTGATAACCCATAAAAATCTTTATCCCTAATGTTGCATGTTAGTTGAAATACAAGATGCATTTCCCATTAACGCTGGTTTCGTTGTTTCTGCGTGTGCATATATGGAAAGAAGTGTTGAAAAAGAGATATCAGCCCTTCTTTTACTTGTAGATTTTGAAAAGGCATTTGACCGTTTAGAGGGGAAATTTATTCAAAATTGTTTAGAATATATTAGTTTTGGTCCGGTAATATAAATGTGGATAAAAGTTTTGTATACAGACACTAATAGTTGCATTATCAATAATGGTTGGACCTCTGAAATGTTTCTCCTGTCGAGAGGCGTCTGTCAAGGATGCCCTCTCTCCCCGTATCTCTCTATTTTGTGTGCCGAAATCTTGGCCATTGCTGTTAGAGAAAATGAGGAATTACAAAAATTAACGTAGATGAGAGAAAATGTAAAATCTCTCAATATGCAGATGACACCTCCTTTACTCTTCTTGCCAATGAACCTAATTTGAATAATTTATCCAATTTACTGAAACAGTTTGAAGTTACGTCTGGCTTAAAAACAAATTAAGATAAAACAATTGTGTTTCGAATTGGAAGCATAAAAGGCTCGAATATCAAATTTGCTTAAAATTTAAGAAAGAGATAAATTATAGAATGTAAACTATTTCCCAAAATTGAAGAAATTTGAACAAATTTTTAATTCTTGGCATGTACGGAGTTTATCAGTCATTGGAAAAACCCTAGTTATCAAATCTTTAGCATTATCTCAGCAACTGTATTAATAATTTATTAGTTATACCCAACCCAGCAGAAGCCCTAAAAAGAGGATTGAACTAATTTTTTTATATCTTTGGAATAAAAAAAAAAAAAGAAAGAGGTATTATCTTGTAGCACCCACTGATAGAGCTGTATAAAGGATGACGCACATTTCCTCCCAATTCTGTGCAATGAAATGTGCCTGGATTAAGAGGCTTATATCAGAATCAGATGAAGGATGGAAGCACTTCGTTTTACGACAACTACCGTGTAAGGACAAATATTTGTGAGAATGTAATTTTTATAAAGCGGATGTTAAAAATATATTTAGTAATGGTAAAAGCAAATTTTTGGTTGGAAGTAATCTGTAGTTGGGGTGATTATACATGTAACTACCGAAATTCAGATTTTAAAAAAACCCAGAGACTGAAAACGAATCACTATGGTTTAATTCATTCGTTAGTAGGAGGTAAACAGTTATTTCTATTTTACAAAATGATATGACAAAGGGATGAAACATATTTCTGACCTGGTAGAAAGAGATGGCACATTAATATCATATGCAAGATTTACCCAAAAATTTCGTATGTCAACAATATTTTTAATGCTCACTGGTCTGATATCTGCCATCGCACAAAAGTGGAAAGAAGTATAATTGTGCTAAGTTTGGAGTTTCTACGTATAATACTTTTCAAATGAAATATCCGACAAATTTAAGAGACAGAGAGAGAGAGAGAGAGAGAGAGAGAGAGAGAGAGAGAGAGAGAGAGAAAGAAAGAAAGAAGGAAAGAAAGAAAGAGAAAGAAAGAAAGAAAGAAAAAGAATTCCTAGAAAAACAATAGGTCTGTGTGCCAAAAAACTGAACAATTGAAAAGCAACTTAGGCTCTGAATAAAACGCAGAGACTCTCTTACTCTTAATCGTGAACAAATCTGGAAGGCCCAAATAACTGAGTGGCCCCATCACAATGATGAGCAAGCACAGGACATTGTATGTATGTATGTATGTATGTATGTATGTATGTATGTATGTATGTATGTATGTATGTATGTATTGCCCTGTGTCAGTGGGTAAGCATTGTACTTCATTGCCTGGAGCTATCTCTGCCTGCGCTCAATCCCAAGAGACCACTGTGCCTGCAGCCTGCATTATCATGTATGAAGCGTAAACCCCTATCACAAATGATGAGAGCTGAGTTGACTAGACTCATGAAAGCACAACAGTCTTCCAGTCCTCAAAGACTGTTGTGATAACTGTGTAGACTTAGTATGAGTATGAAAACAGCATGTGGATTAATGTCATCTCAATGCTGGGGAAGGCTTTGATTTTTTTCCCCTGTAACCAATGAGATAGGACCTCTTCTTCAAAGCTACCAGTAACACCAACAGCATCTGATCAGTTTATATATATATATATATATATATATATATATATATATATATATATATATATATATATATATATATATATATATATATATATATATATATATATATATATGTATATGGTAAATCCCCCATTAGCGGGCACTTCTCTGCAGTGGGCAACTCCTTCAAATGGCCACTTTTCTTCCGTCCCGTTTGATTTTTCCTATTACCTACATGGGAATGGAACCTCTCTGCGGTGGACACCTCCTTACTATGGGCAGTGGGCACCTTAAATGTATACCAAAATCTGCTACAGTGGGCACTTTAAAAAAAAAAAAAGAGGGGGGGGGGGGGTAATCAGTACATTTATTTGTTTTGTTTTCGTCTCAAACTGTCATTTTTGCACCAGTGCTGATCCCCACCAGTGCTGATCCCCAAAGGCAGGTTCTCAACCTCGCACTTTGCAATTTCCTTACGACAGCAAACAGTGAAGTGTGGGCCAGCCAGTATGTATAACAGTTTTCTAATTTAACATTGATTCCCTTGACACCTTTGTGGACTAAAACTAGGATTCAGTTATAAAAGGGGAGAGCCTTAACAGATGGTGATTATGATTTTGAAAAATGTGACACTCAACTTTAAAATACATGTACTGTGTTACACGTCTTGGACAGACATTTGAATGCAGTGACCAAGCATCAGGGTCAACTTGTGTGCATATTACATACAAATGTATATGTATTTCGCATGTATTCATGGTGTAAATTTGCACATACGTTGCACATGTTACTAATGTCTAAGATCAGGTCTTTTTTCCCTGTTTCAGGTAATAAACAAAAAATATTGAAACATAGTTGTCCATTATTCATTTCATTTGGGTTTGAAGCATAAACATGTATATGTGCCTGTCTTGTCTATCTTTTGTGTTGTGTCCTCCACACTACTGATAACTGGTAATCTATCAACCCTCTCTGCAGTGGGCATCTCCCTCCAGTCCCAAGGGTGCCCATTATATAGAGGTTTTACTATACTGTATACAATAAAACCTGCCAAGCCGAACACCTCTGATAGCCGAACACCTCTGATAGCCGAACAGCTCTGTTACCCGAACACGTTTTTCGGGTCCCAACTTTTTTGTATGTACAGTGGTCCCCCTCTTATAAGGCTACCCCAAATGCAGCCACAGTGGCCTTATAAGAGTGTGGCCTCTCTTGAGGGGGGTAATATAATTGAAGTACCATACTTTCTGCACAAGAATGCTGGCCTGTCAAGAGGGGTGGCCTCTGGTGAGAGAGGCCTTATAAGAAGGGAACCACTGCAATTAAATAGGAGGGCCAAGTGTTGGAACCTGACCACCTCTCTACTCTGAACACGTGATTTGGGTCCCAGAGCAACATTTAACCTGTCAAGGCTGAACACTTACCCTCCCCCCCCCCCCCCCAAGGAATTTCGGGAAATTCATCGATATTTGATACAAAAACATCACATTTTTTCATATTTAGCACTTTCGTCAAATTTGTGGCATTAATGTATTCAAAGGGTGTCAAAAGTGTGTACGTTCCATGAGGAGACCTTCTACAGCTGTATACGTACAATAAACTGGTTTAAACTTATCCAACTAGTAAGTGCATTCTGAAGTTTAGCAGCATGATAAAGGGTAATACCCATATTGTGTTAATGTTGGACAATGTTTTAGGTCATAAAATTATGCACATGTAGCTGCACTGTCACAGGTAGGACAGATGTACATACTTCAGTACATGTACATATGCATATACCAGTAACATTAGTAATGTGGCCTAATGATATTGAAAAGTGTATGTACTGTTAGCCCAAAGTTTCTGAACTCTATAAACTTTTTGCCCAAGTGTTTAGAATTTTTATAAAGTTCTTTTTCACCTTAGACTTTTTTCCTTCAAGTTTTTGCAATTTATACAAATATACCGGTATATGATTGGAGCTGGTAAATTCCCCAATGCATGTGTATGTACAGGTAAATTCAGAGTTTACATGTGCAGAATGTGGCCACAGGGCCACACCCACGCCCCTCTATTAGCCAAACACCTCCAATACCTGAGCACTTTGGCTGGGTCCCAAGGGTGTTCAGCCTTGACAGGTTTTACTGTATGTTTATGTATATGTATATATATATATATATTATATCTGTGTGTGTGTGTAATAACAGAGCAAAAACAGTTACGTGCAATGTGTATCCATTTCCTTCTTGGATTTCCCTACAATGTATGCCTGTATTTGTATTTTTGAATAATGTTGTACATCAGGGATGTGACTTTAGTCTAATCCACATCCTTGTGTACAGAGATACATGTCTGGAATTGGTTCATCCCTACAGTTGGCACTTTTTCCCAGTCCAATTAACCCTTTCCCCCTTGAATTAAGACTGAGTCAACAGCTTTCCTCAGCATGGGTTAGTGCCCAACCCAAGCTGAGGAAAGCTGTTGACCTGGAGCATGTTTTCTTTATAGGTCTCATCTTCAATTATCAGTCAAATTGCTTTTCCATACTGTTAAAGTTAGCAGAAATCATGGAAGCAGACGACATTTGATCAGAAGCTGGTTTTGGCAGGTTTAAGGGGAAAGGGTTAATGGACCTAACTTCAACGAGTTTCACTAATGTGGACCTTGAAATTGTGTGCATATCTAAGAGTAACTTTTGATGATATTCAACTTTTAAGACATGAAATCCCTTTAATTTAGTACTATTTTAAATGGTACAAGTTTTGTATATCCTTCATCAGATGAACTATACTCATATCAGCAGCAGTTAATTTTGAAGTTATTTAAGATGTCAATTTTGTTAAATAGTCTGAGTGTTTGATGAAGACACAGAATGCTTACTTTTCTGGCCACAAAGAGTTATTTGCTTGTGAGGATGGATGGTGTTTAAGAGTACTGTCTACACTAAATATGAGCAGAGAGTGGATGGTGCTGCAGTATATTGTCTACACTTAATATGAGCAGAGTGAGGATGGTGCTGAAATACTCTGTCTACACTTAATATGGGCAGAGGGAAGAAGGTGATGAACAGTACTCTGTCTACACTAAATTTGGGCAGAGGGAAGAAGGTGATGAACAGTACTCTGTCTACACTAAATTTGGGCAGAGGGAAGAAGGTGATGAACAGTACTCTGTCTACACTAAATTTGGGCAGAGGGAAGAAGGTGATGAACAGTACTCTGTCTACACTAAATAAGGGCAGAATATGGTGCTTAAGAGTACTGTCTTAGACACTAAATATGGACAGAGGGAGGATGGTGTTGAGGAGTTCTCTGTCAACACTTAATAGGAGCAGAAGGAGGATGGTACAGAATGGTACTCTGTCTGCACTAAATAGAAGCAGTGAGAGTGTAGTGCTTAGGACTACTTTCTCTGCACTTGAGCAGAGGAAAGATGGTGCTGAATAGTACTCTGTCTGCACTGAATATGGACAGAAGGATGCTGCTGCTGAAGAGTACTTTGTCTACATATATATTAAATGTGAGCAGAGGGAGGACAGTGCTAACAAGTATGGTGTGTACAATGAATATGAGCAGAGGGAGGATGGTGCTTAACAATACTCTGTCTGCACTAAATATGAGCACAGGGAGGGTGGTGCTTAACAGTACTCTGTCTGCACTAAATATGAGCAGAGGGAGGGTGGTGCTTAACAGTATTCTGTCTGCACTAAATATGAGCAGAGGGAGGGTGGTGCTTAACAGTATTCTGTCTGCACTAAATATGAGCAGAGGGAGGCTGGTGCTTAACAGTACTCTGTCTGCACTAAATATGAGCAGAGGGAGGGTGGTGCTTAACAGTATTCTGTCTGCACTAAATATGAGCAGAGGGAGGGTGGTGCTTAACAGTATTCTGTCTGCACTAAATATGAGCAGAGGGAGGATGGTGCTTAACAGTATTCTGTCTACACTAAATATGAGCAGAGGGAGGATGGTGCTTAACAGTATTCTGTCTACACTAAATATGAGCAGAGGGAGGGTGGTGCTTAACAGTATTCTGTCTACACTAAATATGAGCAGAGGGAGGATGGTGCTTAACAGAATTCTGTCTGCACTAAATATGAGCACAGGGAGGGTGGTGCTTAACAGTACTCTGTCTGCAATAAATATGAGCAGAGGGAGGGTGGTGCTCAAGAGTACTCTGTCTGCACTAACTATGGGCAGAGAGAGGATGGAGCTTAAAAGTAAGTTCTGTCAGCATTAAATATGAGCAGAGGGAGGATGGTGCTTAAGAGTAAGTTCTGTCCGCACTAAGTATGAGCAGAAGGAGGATGGTGCTTAAGAGTAAGTTCTGTCCGCACTAAATACGAGCAGAAGGAGGATAGTGCTTAAGAGTAAGTTCTGTCTGCACTAAATATGAGCAGAGGGAGGATGGTGCTTAAGAGTAAGTTCTGTCTGCACTAAATATGAGCAGAGGGAGGATGGTGCTTAAGAGTAAGTTCTGTCCGCACTAAGTATGAGCAGATGGAGCTTAAGAGTAAGTTCTGTCCGCACTCAATATGAGTAGAGGGAGGATGGTGCTTAAGAGTAAGTTCTGTCTGCACTAAATATGAGTAGAGGGAGGATGGTGCTTAAGAGTAAGTTCTGTTTGCACTAAATATGAGCAGAAGGAGGATGGTGCTTAAGAGTAAGTTCTGTCCGCACTTAATATGAGCAGAGGGAGGATGGTGCTTAAAAGTAAGTTCTGTCCGCACTTAATATGAGCAGAGGGAGGCTGGTGCTTAAAAGTAAGTTCTGTCCACACTAAATATGAGCAGAGGGAGGATGGTGCTCAAGGAAACTCTGTCTACACTCATTCAAATGTTGGCAATTTCATATGGATCCTTAGGTACATGGGAATAAGTATGAACTCTCTCAAATTGAAACAAAATAAAATCCACCAGGTACACAAACATAACAATGCAAGAAAATAACTCAAAGTACGGATAATGTATATTTATGTCACAAGTATATACAATTGTTCAGCTTGGTACACTCTGCAAATACATTTTATCAGAATCTTAACTACATCTACAATGGACACAAGTTACTAGAAATATCAATATATACAAATTAAATTTTAAATATCAAGATTATTGGTCCAAGAAATGCCAGCTTGATAGACCAAGCTCCACGTTTTTTCCTCAAGGAGCAACTGATTGGTTTCTTTGGTTGGTAAGTACAATTACCAAATATATCGTCCCATTAATTTTAAAAGTTTACCTTTTTTCTTACTTAAATTGGACAGACTAAAAACCACAAAAATGCCTGAATGTTAAAATAAAGAAGATGAAGCTTTTACCATGGTAGCCCTGTTTCTATGTGCTTGAATTTTCACAATCTTTTCATCAAAATTCCATCAATACATGAAGAACAGTTGTGTAATATTTTTGCACTTGAGAATCTAGCAATGGCTTTTAGAACAATGTTGAAAAGTCTGTGTGTATACCTTTCAATGTAGGATCACAGGTCAATATTGATACCCTCATTTCTATCACAGCCTAGCTACATGTATTTTAAATCATAAGGAATTTGAAATCTCCATATAAAATATCCAGTTCTTGACCAAGTGAATTAAGTTCCTGCCAGAAGTTAGCAGGTCCTGGAGTTTCATATTTGTATATACATGTATAAATATTCTTATGACATTATTTTGAGTCAGTTTGATTTTGATTGTCCTTTTTTGCCTTTTGTTAATCTATCGGCCAAACAAGTCTCCAAGTAATGCATTATAGTTGACATGTTGGATCGTTGTTCCAGTTTTGTTGCCGGTCCAGTTATCATCCATTACGGCTGTCTGGGCTGGAAGTGGGGCCACTGGGTGGTCGCGCCAGTTCAAACATTTGACAAAGTCATGGTAAGAGATTTCTTGTTTCTCATTGCACGGCAGTCTGCAAAAGCGAAATATATTCAAATATATAATGCTAACTGAACAGGCAAAAATTGTCCAACATATCCAGACTGATAACTTGCATCACAAAAAAATGACACATAAATGAAATTGAATTTTAAAATTGAAATAACTAAATAAGTATTTCATGACTTACATGTAGTTAAATTTGTTAAAGAAAATGAATGAATGAATGAATGAATGAATGAATGAATGAATGAATGAATGAATGAATGAATATAAAAGAAAATGAAGAAGAAAAGTAATCCTGTTTCCCTTATTTTTCCTCTTAGAATATCGTATTTGTATTTGTGTCTTTTCATCCAGAAGCACTTCTTGGTAGTTATTACCCTATTCTGTTGTCCAAACTCTCTACACTCCATAAGTTAACCTGTCACTGTCTAACCCATATATATATATATATATGGAAGTACTATTGTCATGTTCTTCGGTACAATTTTGACACAGGCTGTATTAGCCCAAATAAATCAAAAGGTCTTCAGCGGGTAACTGCTCAGAACATGTTATGGAGCCTGTACCTGTATGTACTAACAATACATTTTTTTTTGAAGTCACAGAGCCTCCTATTCACACGAAAGTCTCTTGCAAAAAGTGACACAAAAGAACAGTTGATTCGCAACATAAAGTGTGGCCATGTAACTCTACTTCTTTTTAACTTCATTTTTGAAAATTTAATGAAACATGACAATTTATATAATGCTGGATAAAAACTTATTTGCATGGTCAACAAGTCTCCCTCGTCAGAAAAGATAAATTTCTGTTTCTTTATTTCGACAGGTTAACTTTCTTTTGCCCAAAAAATCATAGAGTTTATATACACTGGATAAAAATGTACTTGAACAATGACCTTGTTGCCCTTGTAGGGACAATGTCCTGTAAGAAGCATATTCCTAATAATAGTACTTATTGCGTTTGGGGCATACCCTTATGGTGGAAATGTTCTTAATCTGCTGACAACTTCCTTACACAGGAACAGGGTATACCTCATGCAAAGATTTGCTTGAATACAATTTTCCATGTGAGATGTAATATGAAATATCATTCTCTTGATGTATAAAAAGGACTGTCGGAGACAATACATTTTCAGACAAACAAATGTACATGTATGCTCATTGGTGCTAGGAAAATTATGATTCTTCCAAAAATCCTATTATGATGCTAATAAATTTTTAAAAACTGACCATCAGTTTACATCATTAAAAAAAAATGCAATGTTATAATAAAAATTTTACCATACCCTCCCCTTCCATATTTACTATATGAACTGATTAAAGAATTAGGAAAATGGCAAACTGACTGCCTCAGCCAAAGGAGTATTTTGGGTTTTTATTTTCCATATGATGTACTGAAACAAAAAAATTAATAAATAAAAAAGCAATGTAAAATAAAGTCATCAAAATAAAAAACACCAATTAAACCTACTTTGATAGCAAGTTCTTCATCATGTCATCAGGGATGGGTATCTTCAATGCCTGGCATATTGACCTCACTGCTTCTAGGTCCAATAAACCACTCCTGTAACACACACACAAATGTATATATATATATATATATAGGCAAATCTGACAGGACTAGACCGTAGATGGAAGAGACTTTTGTGGTTTTTTGACGTAAGACTAGTTTCGGTGATCTCTTCACCTCATCAGTTACGAATCCGAGGGGAAAAAAAAAATTAAAAATTAAAGCAAAAAAAAAAAAAAAAAAAAATATATATATATATATATGTGTATGTATATGTATATATATATGTGTATATATATATATATATATATATATATATATATATATATATATATATATATATATATATATATATATATATATATATATATATATATATATATATATATATATATATATATACACAGCTCCACAGATGAAGTGAGCAGGCTGTTTGGGGCATAAATTTCAAAGCCTCTTGCTGGAGCATAAAGTAGTCCCCAGATGGAACTAGGAACTTTACTCTTTCAGTACCAATCGATCTACTAAAGTGAAACTAGTCTGAATTATCATTAGGATCTCAGATTTGTATTTCTCGTAAAAGACCTTTCACTAAGTACCAGTATGCCTATTGTTACAGATAGAATATCCCAGGTTAAAAGCTTTTCTGCGTGCACATTGGACACACTGCAACCAATGCGCACTGAGAAAAGCTTTCGACTCAATCCAAAATTTGGCACTTAAAGAGTTAATGTTATAGGTATATCAAAGAACATTTCACTAAGCAAACTCAGTAAGGCAAATTACTTCAGCCTCTTGGAATTCAGGTACTTTAGAGATGGTTCAACATTTTCATCATTTTTAATTAGTACTTACAGTATGCAAGGGGGAAGGGGTTCAATGGGTCTGTACCCTTTTGCAGAAAATGGAAAATGATGGCCAATTTTTAGCCTATTTTGTCCAATTATGGTATTATTTTTTAGGAAAATCATCATTTTTAAAAGTACTAAATTTGGGGGAGCAGGGTGGTCATGAAATTTAGTACCCGAAGTACTAATTCAAGAACGAAGATAATGTTGAACCATCCCTTAATGAAAACTCTCATTTTGCCACTTAAGTGCTCAAAAAGCACCTGGAAATAAATTGTTATTTGCTTTAATAATGTAATGTAGATATCTCGTCGGCAGGAAAATTTATATTTTGAGCAAGAAATGAAGGGTTATATGACTCATCAAAATAAAATGTGCCAGGTCAACAGCTTGTTTGGTAGGGGCTGGCGCTAGGCCCAGGCCACAACGAAGCTGTTGACCCAGCTGTTTTTGTCAAGGAAAGGATTAAGAATATGGAAGTGCCCTCCTTATCCTAAGTATTGGCACAGACAGAGCAAATAGATGGACTGGGACAAAATGAGCCAATTCATCATACAAGAAACAGTTAATAATTTGTCTCTGAACCATTTTTTTCACCTTAACAAAGCTGAGTCTTCAGCTGTCCTGGCACTCTGGGCTACACACAGTGTTCCCAGCTGCTGACTAAACCACTTTATCATTGCTGATCAACTAAAGGATCACATTGATGATACTGGACCATGATTCGTATTTCTTACGCTTTCAATGCAAACTGTGAATAAAGCTGAACCACTTAAAATAAATTGTTGTGAATTATAATCATGGTTCTAGATTCAAGTACTCGGATGCCTGTAGTTACATAGAATATAACAGTCCAGGTCAACAGGCCTCCTCAGCAATGCACCAAAGCATGCCAAGCTATGCTGTTGACTCAATTCAAAACGTGGTACTGAAAGTTAATGGGGACAAATTACAGGTGCATTTATTGGCAATATGTGCCTTAGAGTTGAAATGTAGAGGGCTACAAACCTGTCTTTGTCATAGTGAATGCAATGGTCTGCAATTTTAGAGAAGTTCTCAAAGTTGGCCTTTCTCAATTGCTCCTGCCCAACTGCAATAAGTGTGTCCAAGCTCATGCCATCATCTTGACGGTCCTGATAGTACCTTGCCACAGTCATGACCTCATGAGCTTTCAGGCCACCACCAGCCATATTTTGAATCATTTGACAGAATGTTTCAAATGGCATGCAATCTCCAGATGCTTCTTGTCGATTGAACTCGTCTTTTCTTGTGTGCACATTCTGGTAGATTTTATCCATGATTACCTTGATGTTGGCCACTTGAAACTGTGAGAATTAAGTACAAAACACAGGTTAATAACATGAATGGATAACTTAAGGTAGCAATAAGCTAAATAGTTCTCCCTCTGGAGAGTCCGCAACTTTCCTTAATGCACTTTGGGCGCAACCCAGTGAGAACTGCCAAAACTGACTCATTGGGGCTCAAACAGTTTAAACTTCAATGTTTTTCACTAATGTAATATTTGAAGACAAACAAGAAAAATATTAACCAGACTTTTTATCTATGCTACAGCAATAGAATTCGTCAGGTTAACAGGTTTTTTTTGTTTTGTTTTGTTTTGTTTTTTTGCTCATCCTGGGCTCTAAGCACATGTACAAAAGAAAGCTGTTGACCCAGTCTCTGTCCAAGGGCAAAAGGTTTAAATCCAGACCTACTGGGGCAATTTAAACTTATGTTTATCAAATGAAATTAAAAAAAAAAAAGCTGTGCACAGGGTGTTACTTGATTACATACTACATTATAATGCTGCAATTTCCCTTTTGCCAAAACTCATCAGGCCTGTCTTTCTGGGTGATAAAATGAGAAAATGGTGTTCTCTGATTTCAAGAAGGGTTTAAAAAATACTACCTTTTTGCCATATTTTAAATGTTGAGTTTTGAAATGTTAAATTAAATATGTGAATTTTCAAATGCCATGAGATAGTGGGACCATGACTTTGATTCTTGTGAACTGCTCTAAACAAGGGACTTTTGCCAGTAACTGTTAGTACTACAATATAATGGATATCTGTTTTCTGGAATACATGTACATATGAGAACTTTATAGCATGATTCTGTAAAATCATGAATTTACGACTTCCAAAATTTATAAACTATTAAAGGCATTCAGAAATTTATACATCTAGGTGGGTAAAGCAATTTGCAATGGCGCAAAGCTTTCTGAAATTGGTTTCCAACATCTTCATGAAAGAAGACAATTAATGCCCAGATAAACTTCATTACCTCATTATTTTCCCGTTCCATGTATCTGAATGCATACTCATCAGCATCAATCAGGATAAACTTGTGGTTGTTGAATTCTACAGTATTGCCCACCCACAAGTCAGAAGCCAAATAATATTCAGACAACTGTGTGCTGTAAAGAGGCTGCTGTGGTTTCTTGACACGCCCCCTTTCCAGGAATTTACCACCAATGATACCTGATGAAGAAAAAAAAATACAGTTGCCACATAAGACCATAAAACCATCAAATCTGGGTGATTCAGGCATTTAGTTTTATGGCTTTGCTGGTAGCTGTGACTCTGATAATAGAATACAATTATACATAATGAATCTATAAAGTGTTCCTGCACATTGTATTTTTCCAATGACATTTTTGTAAATATAGAAATGTTTATCAGTCTATGTTAATTTTTGCTTACACATGTAAAAAATATATGACAATTGTTTTGTTTCACTTCTAAACATTATACATGTAACTGTAATTACACATACAACAAAACTGTCATTTATTTGATCAAGATTTTCAGAAATAAGGAATGCTACAAAGTGTAAAAGGATTGTGTAGTATTATCACCTAACCTGAGTTCCTAACTGGTGGTTCAAATACAAGAATTGTGTCATCAGACAGGAAGTATGAGATGATGAAACGTCGGTCCATATCAATGGGCTTAGTTGTGTCCATCCTGGCCAAGAAACGCAGTACATTACTGTCTAAACCATGGCGATCTTTCTCCATGAACTTGATGAAATCTCGTTTTGGAGGTTTGGGAATGAGACCCATGCATGAACAGAGAGAATCTTCTTCACTGCCAAAACCATTATATGGAGGCATTTCACGTGGTGCAGTTGACATTCTGTCTGCTTTGTACTTGATTGGTGTGAAATCACCTGTGAGAAGACGAGGAACATTCAGTAACTCACCCGACATTTATAAATTTACCAGAAACTTTTGATGTTAAAAATAAGTGGTTAATTCTACACATTTTACTAAAGCTGTGGCATAATTGTGCATGTCACCAACGTGAGCTTTCCATGTACAGGTGTATGTAAGATTTCTTCAGACTTTTTTTTCATAAGCCACTTACCAACGCCATATTTGGTTCTGTAGTATTCCTTTGTAAAATCATCACAATCTGTGATGGTGAATTTACGTCCCCAGACATTGATGACTGCACCCAACATCAGATCACTATCTGTGTAGAAGTCTGTGTGTACTGCTCCCGTCTGAAAATATGGTCAGTTCATTCCTTAGTCCTAGATGGCGCAACAATTTACAAGAGCAAAGAGAGGTCCCCATTACTTTTGTCAGTGTTGGTTCAGAGTGTTTAAAGGCCCCCACCTCAAAATTGTCATTATTGGCTTGGAATGTTTGAAGGCCCTCTGCTCCCCCCCCCCCCCCAAACAAAAAGAGTTGTCAGTGTTGGCTTGAAGTGTTTGAAGCATCCCCCCCCCCCTAAAAGTAGTTGATGTGAGCTTTACGCTATTTGAAGATCCTCTTCACAAAGTTCATCCAACTTTTAATTAAAATTTCTTGTAACTTTTTATGAAGATACTCAAAAAAATGCTGATCAAAGTGACAGTCAGACAAAATACACCTGGAACAAAATGAGGTGAATGTTACTAGTATTTGTCTTACCTTCAAACTGTCCAGAATATATCTCCCTCCATGACCAGTTGGTCCAAACACATTAAGCACAGTCCTGTCCGTCTTTTCTCCCGGCTGCCTCAAAGGCACCACATTCTTTGGTAAGCGAGCACGATTGAGGAACATTGGAGCAGCATCACGACCTGAATTTGCAGGAATCACTTCCCGTATTTCAATGGTATCGTCTGCCAGGAAATAGTGTAGAACCATCTCCCGAGGATCACCAAACATATTATCGGTGTCATCCCAGAAACAGAAAAACCGTAGGACATGACGATCATGATCAAGGAATTGTTTGAGTGTGTCATGTTTTTCATAGGGCCTCAGTGGCTGCATGCTCTCATCCAGCTGTATTGAAGTAAATGTGAAAAAATACATGTGTATTGCTTTATATGAAATACATTATTTCATCAAAGAACACCAACAGGTTACTTCGGGAATTAGATTTAAAGAATAGTAAAGATGCAATTTCCATCTATAATATTTTCCTGCTGATATATTAGCAAGAAGTCACACACACACAAAAATACACTAGGCCCTTTTGAGCAACCGTTTCATTTTAATCAAGTTTTCCTCATCATGAACCAAAACAATTAATCCCAGAGTACATTTAAAATGTTCATGTCATACTTTGCTGGGAAAAGACCTCCCTCTTTGGCTTTTGCTCCACCTGTAGTAGGACTTAATAGGCTGTGGAAAAATTTGAAAAAGGAAAAAAAAAACCCACCTGACTTTATACAAGGCATGCTTGTGTTTGAATGTCACTAGCTGTTACAGTGAACAAAGTTTGTCATAAGACTCTAAGTAAATTCTAACTGAATATATATGAAAATGTTTTATGATAACATAAGGGAAAGAAGACAGAAAATACTTACAGCCTTTCTGTGTGACATGTAAGGGTCGCCTGGTATATCTGAAGGTTTGTGGACCCGAACACCAAGTTTCTTCAAGAAGTTAGCCGTGAACTCATCACAATCAGTCAACTTAAGTGAACGGGAATACAAAGTTACTTCTTTTCCAACATTGAAGTCTTCCACTGTGTAAAATTCATCATCATATGGTGGTGGTCTGGGGATGCGATGACGTCTGATTAATGTACCTTTCAAGTACACCAATTGCAAATTGAAGGTCCATATTAAATATTTTACCCTTAATCATACTGATATTCTCAAACTATTTACTTATTGAAAATAATCATTTCCCTTTTTAAACTAGTCAAAGGAGCAAAGATGCCAAATTTCTGATAAAATCATTTTATGTACATTTCCTCCTTTATAGAAATTATTAAAAACAAGTAGGTGAGACACAGATTAATAAATACTGTGCTCTAGGAGAACTTTTTTATTTGGCATGGGCTAGCACCCAACATGTACCAAGGCAAGTCCTTCATTTTACCTTGAAGTACTAAGAATATCAACAAGAAAAAAATGGTTTCCAAGTATTCATTAATAACAGGTTGGGATCAACAAATTGAGTACAAATATTGAAATTAACACTTGTCAATTTTTTTTTCTAACTTTGATAGGGAAACCTGTTGGGCCTAAAAAAATTGACATGTTTTCAGCAGAACAAGGTGGCTTTCTTGGGTTCTACAGACCAAAAAAGGTTGAAACTTTAATACCACAAACAGAATACATAGAAAAATTTCTTTTCACCTATCAAAATATTTTTGGGTACATTTATTGAAATTATGAAAATACAGTAAAACCTTCCTATACCGAACACCTTTGGGACCGGAAAAAAGTGTTCAGTATAGAGAGGTGTTAGGTATAGGGAGGTCTGCTTACATTGGAAGTATATATTTGGGACTGAGAAATGGTGTTCATAATAGAGAGGTGTCCGGTATACAGAGGTGTTCGGTTAGATAGGTTTTACTGTATTAATGAAAAATACTCCTCTATGGGAAAGGAAGTAAACATTAAGTGCAGCATGAAAGTATCTTTTTTATTTTCTTTTAGTATGAAATGTGAGAAAAAAAGAAAAGAGAGCTAGCTCTGTACCAACAATGTGACAAAACACCACAAAGCACTGATGGCTCATAGTGCAACGTAAAATAATGTTTTTACTTGTTCACACACAGATTTTGCTTGACTACACATACAGAACAATATTATATTTATCTGTTAGCATTTCTTTCAGTCCATGTGGAGTTAAAGTTTACCTTGAGGAACACCTGCATTCTTCATTCTGGGCTCTATGACTTGGATGGAATCATCTTCCAGGTAGAAGTAGACCTTGCACTTTCTGATACGATACTGTTCCTCTCTCTTCTCATTGACAGCCTCTTGGAAGTAAGCATCAAAACATAACACTTGTCTGTCAAAGGCAACCCATGCAGGCAAGTCACTTCCTGCTCCTCGTGGGATAACACTGTTCTTGGTTCTGAGTTTCTGCCCTAGCAAAGGTTCACCTCCAATCCCAGGCTTTTCTTCTCCAACAAGCATGGATACATCGTTGCAGTTGTCGAAATGGTGGGATTTGTGGTATTTGTTTTTTCCCAACTGGAAAGATATTAATGAAGAGTCTACATGTATTTAATTTTGGTACAAAGTGTTATGTACAACACAACAATACACAGCAGAAATGAAGTGGTTTAATAAAACAAGTACCAAAAAGATGGAATGCCTGTACATGAATTGTAAAATAGTTGAAGCAGTGAGACCCCATTAAATAGGACATTGGTGGTGGCAAATTTTTAGCAGACATAATTCTCATTCTCACTTTATTCCATTATTTACATGCATGTGATTGAGATGCAAAATTCCTGCATAATGGAATTTTGTTGTAAAAAATGATAACATATACATATACACTGTTTGTGAAGCAACATTCAATGTCTTACACATGTGTTCAACTTACAGGTTTTTTCCATCACCATACCCCTCATAAGACCACAGTGTAAAATCAGGGTCTGGTGCAGCAATGACCCATTTCTTCCTAAGACTCTCAGCAAGTTAAAAGCTTGACTAGGATTTCTTTTCTGTGGTGAAAGGGAGGCCCAGGATCCGGATGAGATAAGTCATTATAGTTTTGCTTAATCAAGCAACAAGCCATTGACTTCCAAAATAGCATTTCATTTAAAAAGACCTTGTGGATGTGTTTCAACTAGACTGATAACTGTTTTTACCCATTTGTTCTATACTATGAACACATTCTGTCACTGCAGCCACAGCCATGTTGCTTAGGTGACCTACATGTACCATGCTGCTCTGGGGACAAATTCTTCAGCATTTGTAAAGAGGCAGCTGGTTGCTATGTATCATCATTCAATGCCAGGGTCACATTGGGTCAAGACCTGCTTGAGACCCAGGTTCTCTGTCAATGTCTCATCAGTGTATAATGATGGGTTGCCCAACAAAACCCGACAATTTTTAAGTACTCTCCATTATAAATATTAAATGGAAGCTAAGGCTTTAATTTTCCAGTTTTCACTATATTAGGATATACCTCACTCTTTAAGGATTTTTGGGGGAAGGCACTGACTAAGCAGTCAAATGACATACAAGTATTGTCATGATTTGTTTGGGCAATCAATTGAGTCACTGTAAGTAAAATGCACAATGTAAATCATACAACTCATTTGAATGTCAGGGCAGCCTCTTATAATAAATATGACACAATAAGTTCAAGCAAGTAGCCTACATTCCATTGTTTCTGTCATGGATGCACAAATGTTTTGAAGTCTTTGCTTGTATAACTTGTACCTGCTTTTCATAATGGTCAGTTTGTGATTATAAACAATATCAGTAATTTTCAACAACTCTGAAATTAGCACTTCAAAATGGGAGTGAGGCTCATTTCTGTTTTTTAACTCAGAAAAATGAAATGTATGCAAAATTTGAAGGACACTAATCAGTAGAAGATTGTAATCTATCTTTGAAAAGAAAGTGAACAAAAATTATTTTTAAAAAGATGAATAAATAAAAAAAAAATATGATGAAAATGATGGTGAGACAAACATTTGTATGCAGTTATACTTTAGCTTACCCATACAGTCCTGACCTGAATATATTCAAAATCCAATATTTGACTCGGACTCCATCTCTAGGTGACGAAGTTCCAACAATCAAATCATAATTTCACAGAAATTACATTACACAGAAGCATTAGCTTTATTGTGCACAAACCAATATTACATTGGTACAACAACACGTGCAAGCAGATGAAAGATAAATTTATACAGAAAAAAAGAGAAAGAAACAAACAAAAGCTAGGCCATGCTACATGGCGTTACAATCTCTAGTCTGTGCCTATGGGAGTATGGGGAAGCCACAGAAAGGCATGTGCACATTCATGCAAAATCTAGATTTCCAAGGCAAAGAGAAAAAAAGAGGACATGGGTTTTAACGATGTGACTTTGTTCTTATCCCAAGAACTTTGGCAGCCTAGATGCGATTTTGTTTGTTTTTTCCACGTTGTGAAGATACAACACCAACCGCAAGTTCCAGATCAGCATAATAATCTTGACTTGTCAAGACGTTGACGTTGTATTGACAAGTGATTTGACTGCAGCTGGTCTGCAACTTTGCTAAATGATACCAACATATGATTAGTTTACTTACATTGGGATTAAATGAGTTCCCTGGTAAAAACGGCAATGCCATCCTCGCCTTCGGTGTCTAAAATATTGTTTGGTTCCCCTGTGTTTTAACCGTCTCGTTCAGTTTCCAACCACTTGGATACTGCAGCCAGTCAACATGGAGTCCTGTTGTATCTTGGTTGCTATGGTGTTGTGACGCGGTTCGTCGCCATACCTACCCGCGCTAAGTTAAGTAAAGACAAGTGTACTTTAAGACAATGCATAAATCCAAAACTATTTTACAATACAAAGGTCGTTTCAAGTCTTGTTTTTCAAAAAATAAAGTATACACACCATAAGATGCTGCGGAACTATATTTAATCACGTAGAATTATATTAACGGAAGCTGTTACTGAAGAGCACGCAGGAACACAGTTTGCTATTTCCGGTGTGACGCCCGCTTTTGGTCTTTCCTAGACGGTATATTTCGCTCCGTTCTTTGTGTTCAGAAAGCAACAGTTTAAGATTTGGAAAGAGAAATGTACGTCTAAAATGCCAAAGGGTGATCCGTGTCAGACACAGGCTTGTGACATACAAAAATGTTTGCAAGGCAAGTTGATTTGTGCGACATATGAGCGATAATTGACATTTTGGTGTATGCTCCGACCTGTGATTTGTACGTTGACTTAGCTAACTTTACTTAAACAGAAGCTATCGCATGCTGAAAATACAGTATTTTCACAATTACGGACTATCTCCGTTGGCATGCGCAACCAGCCAATCAGAACTGTGGTCTGTAACCTGATACGTTAGAATCTAACCCAAGCTGAAATAGTCCAACTTCGGCTAGGCCCGCATTGGAATTTCAACATGGTGCGGCCATTAGGGGATCATGATGTGCTGCATTGTTTGATTATAGATAAGTTTGTTCCAGCTTGGTGAAAAAAGTAATAAAACTGATTTCAGACAGCAATTGAATATTTGTATAATTGGTAAGTTGTGCGCGTTACCGATTTGCTCTATTCTATGCACAGATCGCGCAGCGCATTCTATGGGTTTACGGTTCGCGCACACATCGATGGATAGCGCGCAGCGCAACAATCCATCCATGGATGGCGCAGCAAGTTCTTCCGATGGCGATACTGAACTGTATTGTACGGGCACAGTGCAAAGGTGGCCACATGCATAGTACATCAATATTATCAATACATAATCCAATATACTTCAGAGACCGGTCCAAGTTTGGGGCCACTGTGGCCACATTTTAAAAAAGATATAAACTGAAGTTTCTGGAGGGGCTATGTCCATGACCACTTAGTCAACTTGGTACATGCTGCGTGTTTCACAGGGTGGCTTTCACCCCCCAGAACTGCATGTCTTTATTTCATATAGTAGTACCCTTGTGATCCAAAATGTCCTGTATCACTTCACACCGCTATTTATTCCCTTTATTCTGTTACCTTCCTTATTAAAAGGACCACATCAAAGCTGGTGACACTTGACAGGCCACTCAACACTGCAGTACATGAAAAGCACAGCGGAAATAATATCAAATATGAACATGGTGTGTGTGTCATACCATTACAACTCGTCACAAACAAATCGAAAGAATGTGCAGCGTGATCTATTGATGTGTGCATGAACCATAGATCCATAGAATGAGCAGTGTGATCCATCGAGAGTGCAAATCGCGCATAGCATAATTATACCCAATTAAACAGAAACACAAAATCGTTACTGTCGGCAGTCGCAAGTCCCAGCAACTTGGGAAGTGCCAAGTGGTGACCACCAACCACAAGATTAAATTCTGACAACAGGCTTGAAGCTTCTAGTGTCAGCTCCTATTGTTCAGCATTAACCACATATAGACTAATATTTAAAAGGCTGGCACCGTAAAAAGCAAGCTCCGCTTTAATCCTTGTGCAAAATATGGTATCAATCTCAGAATATCCACCTGTTTGCTCTGGTGCATGTCAACTCATCCAATCCCATCTCGATGAAAACCCAACTTGCCAACAGGTCGACTGGCCGAATCCCCCACTGGTCGAACAGACAAGTCGGTGAAGTTACAACTAGTCGAACATAACTTACCTGAGGCTGTGTGGGTCCGTGTTCCATGTTTAGTGTAAGCTATTTCCATAAAAAAATGTATTACCTATCTATGTGACAATTTTTAAACATTTTTTATTTTTATGCAAGATGTTTTTCACATTATTTATTTGCATGAGATAATGTATTTCAATATTTAATATAAAAAGAAAATTAACAAACCAAAATCTGTGAGCTCATGTACCGTTTGAACACCATCAGGTCCAATATTCTAAGAGCAAAGTCATATTCCATACCATTGATTGAAAAACTGCATAGTTCTAAATCATTATAGAAAATTACTTTGTGAAAGAACAACTCATGTTCATAAAATTTAAAGATTAGTAGAAAGTTTTAGGCCTTGACAGCCTTTATTAAATTAGGTCATCAGCGGGGAACCAGCGCAAGACTTGTTTTGGTGCTATTAATCTATGGACAAATCATTCTGCTAACTGGTGAAGGTGTGTTTGCATTTCCAAAACAAACATCCCAAGCTGATCTGTTACGGCACAAAGTGTATATGATCTTCCTTTGTTGATAGGCCTACTTGAAACTGTAGTCCACATTACATGCATATAATCAAATTACTTTTATAAAACAAAAGTCTACACCTAATATGCATGATTAGGCCTACCAAAATTGAATCTATTAATTACAGTAAACCCCACACTTATCTAGAACATTTGGTCTTTGAAAGACCTTATCATAGTGACAGTTTGTGAATATGATAAATGTGAAGACAGTCACAGTATATATGAGAAACAGAGAGACATTATGAGAAAATGATGTAATATATTTTATGTTTCGTGACCACTGGCAGCCTTTGGCACCAATCACCTAGCCAAAAATTGGAAACACTCATGGCAACTCTATGTAAATGTTGCAACTATTATATTGTTTATTATTGGCACATAATTAAGTTTCAATGACTGTTGCGAATAAGGTGGTTCTGATGAGTTGAGTCGGTGACTGGACGATAAGATCAAGTGAAAATTCAACCAGTTAACCTATTGGCTAGTTGGCGATTCGACGTGTTGTCTTTCAACGAGTTGTCGTGGATCCCTTTGCTCTTGGGGTATATGAAATTTTGGGTTCTTACATGGAGTAAATCAGTATTAATTTGGTGAAATTGTACACTTCTGTAAGGGGTAATTTAAATTACGATATTCTTCTTTACCAAAGGTATTCTTAAATTTACAGTTGGTTCTTCATTTGTTAGAGTTCCTACTCATGGCATATACATGTATGAGGTCTAACCAATGCCTTTCCTAGTGCTATGTAGGGCATAATTTGTCTGAGTTTTTGTACACATCATGACCACATACATTTTCCCAATACATCAGCAGGGTTCATACAAGCCTTGAAAAGTTTGGAATTTAGGTCATGCCTTTCAAGGCCTTGAAAAGTCTTGAAATTCACACTTGCGTTGTGAAAAGTTTGGAAAATCATATTTTGTTCTCAGACTTGGATATTTTAATTCATTTGTGACAAAAATGTGTAAGTTAAGTTAAATGATAGCTGTTATTTTTGTTATGTGTTGGTACTGATGTAACCCAAAGTTAATTTGGAATTTTGGACAAATCAGTCGTGAAATGTATTGAAATTTGTGGCCAGACAGGTGTATGAACCATAACATGGCCATATCGAGCTTCATAAACACATTTTTGAGATATCATTTATTTGTTGAGCTAGCACGTAGAATTTCTACTTGACATGCAATAATTTCCTCTGAGACAGTGTGAAACCAGACTGTCTGGCTGCGTGTGTGCATATTGACCCAATATTTTACCCTGTGACAGAAAGTATACCAGAATTGGGTACCTGTTGAGTTCTGCTTTTACAGCAGCAGTGGAGGAATAACAGTGTACAGTAGTCCCTCTTTTGAAAGACCTCTCTTTTGGGAGACCACCTGGCTTTTGTGACCCTCCTTTACTGTGCAAAAGCACCATCTCATGATAATTTACCTCTTTTGGGAGATCAAATGCAGAACCTGAGCAGTGACCACCCAAAATGACCCCAAAAGACCACTTATCCATCCAAAAATTCTCCATTTCAGATAAGTAAAGCCTATCTATTTTGTACAAGATTGATAAAATTAGTCGTAAAAACCAGTTTACGAATTTATCCAAAATGTTTTTATGACATTAAATGAGTAAACACATGACTGCAAGATGGAATGGGGTCCAATAGGTGTACATCAATCATGTCAGAATCTAAATTCTAGATGGGAACTCAAGGTAATGGTTAGTTGCTAGGTATGTGGTGTAAAACACAAACTTTCTTTGGGAGACCACCTGCATTATGTGACCACTTTTTGGATGTCGCTAGGGCTGGTCTCTCAAAAGAGGGAGTACTGTACTCCTAAAATAAATCTACATAATTCAGTGTGTACTTGCTTGACAGTTAGTTTTTTACATTTATTATTAGTAGTAGATTCAGGGTCCACACTTCACTTCCAGGTTTTTCTCAACAGTTGATTGTACCAGTAAGTCGAAATAATTTTAGTGCAACATCAATATTTTCATCGATAAGGCAGTATCTTAGTTTGAATTGGACTTTTGATGCCTTTTCTTTCACTTTGTTTATTGGATAGTTAAAAATTCACGAGGGTGTAAATTCAATTTCTATTATCTGGCATAGGCAACATAAACTAGGAAAGATTATTTGCTGCATAGCAAATCAGTGTGTGTGTCTTCAAAGCATACTGGTATGGCAGTGTACAACTATTCCATAACACAAGAGTAGAAGTGGGAATGGCATCTGTATCTATTATAGCTTTGGAGTTATTCAAGATTTAAAATTTCTAATGGTGCTCTTTAGCATAATTTAAATTGCTACAACTTTCATTTTAATTCATTAGGTGCCCAATGGTCAACAACCCCCTAGTAGAACTTGGAATGACATCTCTATCTATTAATCTATTATAGTGTTGCAGATATTCAAGATTGAAAATTTCGAATACTGCTAATTAGCATAATTTAAATTGCTACAACTTTTGTTTAAGACTCATTAGATTTGCAATGGTTAACAACCCCTAGTAAAATGACATCTCTATCTATAATAGTTTTGAAGATATTCAAGTTTAAAAATTTCCAATGCTGCTAATTAGCATAATTTAAATTGCTACAATAACTTCATTAGATGCGGTCAATAACCCCCTAGTGTAAGTTGGAATGACATCTCTATCTATTATACTTTTGAAGATATTCAAGATTTAAAAATTTCAAATGCCCCTAATTTGCATAATTTTAAACATCTTCATTCCTCTGTATAAAATGGTCAAACTCCTTGTATGGAGGTACAATCATGCCAAGTTTGGAGTTTCTATGTATAATAGTGTCCGAGAAAAGTGTAGGACAAATTTGCTGAGAGAGAGAGAGAGAGAGAGAGAGAGAGAGAGAGAGAGAGAGAGAGAGAGAGAGAGAGAGAGAGAGAGAGAGAGAGAGAGAGAGAGAGAGAGAGAGAGAGAGAGAGAGAGAGAGAGAGAGAGAGAGAGAGAGAGAGAGAGAGAGAGAGAGAGAGAGAGAGAGAGAGAGAGAGAGAGAGAGAGAGAGAGAGAGAGAGAGAGAACACACTCACTTTAATTAACTATGATATGCTGGCCTTGGAGGGGAGTGATCACTGGTGCTATCCCCACACACACCTGGAACACTTCAGGAGAGCTGTGGATGACTTGCCTAGACCTTAGATTTTGCAGTGAGTTCATGTGAGCAGCTCTCCTCACGGCCCTTCTGGAGTGAAGCAAATGAGACCGGGCAAGGGCCTCGGTGACTGGAGGTACAAAGAGCTATAGTCTGACTGATTTCGATCAAGGTGGATCTCATCAGGGACTGAAGACTAACTGCCATGCGTCCCACTTATATTCCTCATGGTAACTTTGCCGTTACCAAGGGCTTTACCTATGTTCTTTATAATGTCATGAGCTTGACGTCCTGATTGTGATAGGTTATTCACTTTCATCAGGGAAGTGCAAAAATGTCTTTGAACATGGAATCTCTCCCAAATATGGAAAGAGAATCCTATAGACTGTGGGATCAGTCATTGTACATAGTGGGGTGATGTGGGACCTATTATGGGTGATTCCACAATGACTAGAAATGTAATTTAAACAGTTTCTGGGGCATAGTGTTTAGTTATTCTCATTGTCTCAAACCAGTGTATGACTAGAGGAGATTCTAAGATCCAATATCAAGGGATAATGTGCAACGACAATAAAAATTTTAGCATTATGCGGAGCAAGTGTGCTCACATTCCCATGATATTCAGACAGAAAGGCTCTAAGGAACGTAGTTGGTGCATCCAGTGTTTCTCTCTCTAGTCGCAACAGCCTGCTGTGTTCTAGGTTGGGAGGAGTGCGGATGTACTCAAGAATCTGGACTTGAATGGTTAGTCCATTGTGATCATTTCTACTAAAATGCCTACTAAGAGGTGGCTCCGTGATTTTATTACTGATGCAACGTAAGTGCTCATGGAGACAGTCCCTAAGGGGGCGTTTTGTTTGTCCCACATATTTGTTTGCTACATTGTGTGCATGTGAGGAGATAAATGAGATTGGAGCTCTCACAACATCCTCTTTGTGGGGCTTGACTAAGCCCTACCTGTTCAGCTGCTCTTGACCACCCCTGAGTTGGAGAGGTGGGTGCAGTATATGCAGTTTGCTCTGTCACAAACATTGCGATGCTTTGTGCCTGAGACAGCTGGCTGGAAGAGAATCAGATGTATCGTGATATCTGGTCCTGGAGTGGACCAGTACATCTTGAATGTTTTCTGTATGTCTAAATCCAAACACTGTCTCTTTGTTCTGTAGAATTTCCCAGTAGCAGGAAGGTTTCAGGATCCTCCAATTGTTTTGAATGATCTGTCTCAGGGCAGTAATTAGAATATATTTTTAGTATAATTTGATATACTTTTATATCTGCTGTGTAATGTGTGCTAACTGTAACTGTTGTACATAACTTATTCAATTTAATGTAGCTCTTCAGAGAATGAAGGTGAATAAAGAACATACATACATGCATAAAACTTTTGAGATTGTATTACCAGAACATGAACATTTTAAGGCTAGCTCTATCAGGGCCATACCCTTGGGGTCAGATTGATCAGATTGGTCATACCAATATTTGACTCGTAGGTCTAGAAGTATTACCAAAACTTTGCTAATATACAGAAATTTACTTAGCTCTTTAAGTGCCAAATTTTGGACCGAGTCAACAGCTTTTCTAGGTGCTCATTGGGTGTAATGCACCCAATGCATGCCAAGAAAAGCTGTTGACCTGGGATATTTTCTGTGGAAGTAGAGGCATGTTGGTATTTGATTGAAAGGTCTTTTTACGAGGAATACGAATCTGGGATCCTAATGATAATTCAGACTTATTGGACTTAAGGTGGGGGATGTGCAGCTAGTGCACAGTGAGACTGGCAACTTTGGATCGATATTACCCATTTAATTTTTTCACAAGTACATTAAACTTATATATTTTCTGATTACTTCATATCCATAGATTTGTATCCATAGTTTTTTTTGCAGGATTGGAATTGCTTGAGATTTTAAAGCATTCTTTCTGACTAGGTAGGATTTTCACATTTTTCGCACAAAATTGTTTTTTGTTTTTCAAGTCGAAATCGGAAGAAGTTGAAAATATACATCCATGTTCATGATTGAATTCAGTGATGAGTCCTGAAATACATGTAGCATAAATGAAAATTCATAAAATTTTAAAGTTAGTTCTGACAGGTTGTTCATTTTCTTTCTATAGATTGCTCCAAAAGTCAGGGAAGGGGTTGTCAGAAAAAAAATTCCTAGAAACCGCTCCTCGATAGGACATTTTTTTTTTGATGTCCATTGATTTTAATGTGATGGGGCCATTCATATATTTATGATGTGTGATACAAATTGCAGAGGTTGAGCAAAGAACAGTTCCAAGAAAATCGCATTGAAAGAAAATGTTGCCAATTCTTATGCATTAGACGGTAATATGACACATACTCATTTCTTTTGCCCTGTGTTTTAATTATTGTGTGAAATAAACTTGTAGTTTTACCTCTGTGATGTTGTCATTCAAAGGAGTATATTTTGTGGCTTAAAACTTGACTTTTTTGACTTTGGTACATGCCACTTGGCTCGTTTGGGTGTGGGTTCAAATGCGGCTTTCCATATTTGGGGCACAGTAAGTGGATTGTGCTAATTTGTTTTTACATCAATAAAGAATTTCAAAGTTGTAAGAACAATGGTAGGGATTAGTCTGCACTGGCCCATTCTTCTCTCTGTGGCTAATGGTTTCCTTTTCCCTGTGAGTGACCCTTGTCGGTGACTCAATTGGTTTCCAGGGGTCATGGACTAATGACTGTGCAAACAATGACAGTTCATTATCATGCCTATGCAAACAAACCCCATGTGCTCAGCACTGCTGAGACTGTTCAGTGTAAACAAAAGTTTTGAGCTTAATTTTCTCATATAAATTTTATGTTCACACATCTGAGTTTTTGGGAGCATGTAATTTAAGTATCAAAGTATCCAAAAGTATTAAAAAGTGATTAGAGGTTATCCAAAGGTGCTGGCTTCAGATCTTCAAGCTTAAGTAGATCGACTTATGATGTGATTAGCACTGCAACAGTTAAAACCTCCAAATTTCTGAATTTGGCCAGACAAACTTTTAATTGAAGACTACGGTATTGTCTATGTACACTTTACTTTATATAAAAGGCCCACCTTATACTGAGTGTTAAGGTAGCAAACATATGAAATAATTCATCAGCATACATGTGTTTTGTTAAAGTGAGCATACAGCATTTTAAAGTGTTCTGATCTGTTGTTTTATGTTTTCAGCTCATAACTACCAAGAAGGGCCCTGTGAGAGTTACTTCAAGGCAATGTTGAAATGCTGTGATAAGTACGGATCAACTTCTGTCTGCTGCTCTGGCTTCTTGAAAGACAGGAGCAAATCAGATTCCAGAAAATAGGCAAACCAGACTCCACTACAACTGAAAACAGGATCCTATGCTCTTGCTAAAATTAGAGATTGCTAGAGCATAAAAAAATTTAGAAGTAGGTTGTGATCAAACATTACCGAAGATGTCGTCGATGACATTTGGTCAGAAAAAATTTCAAGTGAGGCCACCAGATAAAGGTAGCTTTCCACTGGACCATGAGGGTGAATGCAAACACTTTATGGCTCGCTACATGCGATGTCTCCGTGAGAACAAAATGTCAAACAGTGCATGTCGACAGGAATCCAAGGAGTACCTTGAATGCCGCATGAATAAAAACTTAATGGCAAAAGAAGACCTTACAAAATTAGGATACAGCAGTGACTCAAGACAGACTGACCAGAAATAGGATCTGCCTGATTCTGCTGTACAAGATATTCCTGATGTAAAGCTTGCAGAGGTGCCTTAACTCTTTAAGTGCCAAATTTTGGACTGAGTCAACAGCTTTTCTTGGCACACATTGGGTGCAGTGTGCCCAATGCGCGTAGAGAAAAGCTGTTGACCTGAGAAATTTTCTCTGGAACTGTAGGCATGCTGGTACTTCAATGAAAGGTCTTTTTACGAGAAATACAAATCTGAGATCCTAATGATAACATTTTCAGAGTAGTTTGACTTAAGTAGACCAACTTGAGACGTAACTGGCACTGAAAGAGTTTAACGTGCAGCTTTCCACAAGATCCAAATGCTGTGCTGAAACATTTTCAATACCTAAGGTCCAAATTAGCTAGTACTGTCGGTAGCCACTAAAGTGCCAGGGTCATTTCCCGATACACCTTGCGGCAGGTTAGGTCATTTCAATATAGCAGCCACATTGCGCCATAGTTAAAGTACAGGGAAATGACAAATCGCGAAGTTGATTGTTATTTTCCTACGTACCACGGAAGTATTTACAAGCTACAATGACAGTCTATAATTGCAAAGTTCCTGGCTGTAAGCCCGACACAAGAAAACTGGGTACATTGGATAAATACCCCTGGATGCAAGGGGTAGCTTTCCACAGTTTTCCTCCAAGGAAACATAGAAACGATGGGAGTGGTTGAATATGGTGAAAAGGCCAGAAGCTTATGAACCACCAAGCAAATTTGACAGAATCTGTTCAAGACATTTTGTTGGGGGTAAAGGTTCAACACCAGAACACCAGGTGCCCATGTAATTTCCGTATAACAACTGGACCATTACAGAAAAACAATGCACAACAAACTGATGGCAGAACTGTCTGAGATGGCCGAGGATTGAGTGATCTACCCAGCAACTGAAAGAGGCCAGTTGCCAAGTAGAAAGCGGGGGTGTGATCGCTGCATTGTAGCGGTAGCTTGCAGTACTAGCTAATTTGGACCGAAGATATTTTCAAAAGTTAAACATATATTATAGATACCCAGCATCAGTGTTTCTAAACAGGTACTTTTATGTTTCTTAGTACTTAATTTTTGGTTCATAGAAGAGTCTCATCTGTTAATGAGAAACATGGTCAACATTTAAAGAGAATATCTTGTAAATTTATGTACTAGGCCTGCATATCTTTAGGGTGGAGGGGGGAGAGAGAGATACAAATTGATCTATATGCAATGATTTAACTCAGCCCTCATTATATGTACAGGTGAAAAATTCATAATTGGATGGGACTTAATTGGAATGGAAAACATATTATAAGCATTTATTTAAATACCAACATACCTGAAGTCAGTGTTTTGGTTTGTCTGTTGAGGCAGGCATAGCAAACCTGGCTGGACAATGTATATAAACACTGGCAAAGGCCTTTATAAATAGTATGTGGACTGAAGCTTATAAAGCAAATGATATGGACTGAAGTTTATAAATATGAGATGGACTGAAGTTTATAAATGTGAGATGGACTGAAGTTTATAAATATGAGATGTACTGAAGTTTATAAATATAAGATGGACTGAAGTTTATGATATGCACTGAGGCTTCCACATACATTATGGGCTCAGGTTCATGAATAATGGAATAGGACAGGATTGAAAGATATCATTTGGACTGGCGTAATTAATTTTGACAGCTTGTTGTGTTGATTCTTTGTAAACTTTCCAAAGCACTGGCTAATGCACAGTAAAATGGATGTTACAACATTCATTAGTCAATTCTAACAGCTTGCATGTATGTACAAATTTGGCAAAAGAAGACTGCAAATTGTGCCCTGCCAACCCCACCCCAATGATTGTGAAGGGTGAGGCACAAGCCTTTTCCAGGGCTGGCAGTAGGCATTAGCCAGTTTAACATATCTATAGCCTAGTATCAGTGGGATTTGGCTTAAGCTGCCCATAATTCGCCAAATCAGCTTAGATAATGTCAATTTCTTAATTTTGATCAATATTTAAACGTCATAATGTACCACCAGCTACTGATTAAAAATTCAAAATCATTTCAGCTGACGAAATGCAAGTTTGGCTTATAAACTGGAGTCACTTTTATCACATCAGCTTCTAGCACCAGCTCAGCTGTTGAATACATGTAGTTTCTTGTCAAAGCACAAATGGATAAAAGTAACTTTGGCCTCAACAAATTAATATTGTTCTGTATGATAATGTGGCATGTGATAACCATCTAAGATTAAAGAGTTACACTATCATTCATTGTGTGAGCAATGGTAATTGTTACATGGTGACAATCTTAACTTGATAGGTTACACTATCATTGTGTGTACAATGGTAATTGTTACATGGTGACAATCTAAACTTAAAGAGTTGCACTATCATTGTGTGTGCAATGGTAATTGTTACATGGTGACAATCTAAACTTAAAGAGTTGCACTATCATTGTGTGTGCAATGGTAATTGTTACATGGTGACAATCTAAACTTAAAGAGTTGCACTATCATTGTGTGTGCAGTGGTAATCATTACATGCTGAAAATCTAAACTTGATAGGTTACACTATCATTGTGTGTGCAATGGTAATTGTTATTGTCTGATGCAGTATGGAAAACTCCCAAGTTTGAGTTCTGTCTGTGTGGAATTTGTCTGGGTGTCACACAACTGGATGATCACCCTGAAATATGTAAAATAGCAGTACCTGCTAATTAGAGATCATCCCCTCTTCTTCCAACAAGTTGCTATTGTTTCATGACATATGATCTTGAATGAGAAGTAAGATAAAAGACCATATGATCTGTCAAAAGAGGTGTTTTTTGTTTTGTTTTGTTTTTGTTTTAACTGGCACGTATCACTGTTCATGCTAAGTAGTCACTGGACTGTTAAAATTGTACATGATATTACTATATGTTACATTTAAAAGAAGGCGGAATAAAAATGTCATTGAACAAGCCTGATTTTGATGTTAGATTTGGTTTAACATGGTCTATCTATCCTATAAATTTGGCAAGTCTAATCCAATTACTTTTCCAAATATGGAATTTTATATCTCAAAACACATCTTAGCTCATAATTTCTGTCAAATTATAGGTGATGCCACTGGCATCATTAGTAACTTGGATTTTGTCCTCTGCCACAATTTCACCAAATTCGGTGAAGATCCCACAAAAATTAAAGATGCTACGGTGTTCACAGGATTTTTACATTTTGACACCTATATTGCATAATATTGAAGGTGGCACCACCAATATCAAAGGGATCTAGATTTTCGTATACCCTTTGAGTCCTAAAAGTTATATTGGGCTGACTTGAAAACTATTGATGGTATGTAGGTCACAAAATTTTCACATTTTGATCTATATACTGCATAATACTATAGGTGGCACCACCAACATTGATGTCAACAAAGATTTTCATACACTTTATAACTTCTCAACATTATATGGGCCTAACTCAAAAATTGTGGGGTGCAGAGCATTCACGAGATGACCTCTATATTCAAACTGGCCATTTGACCTTGACCTTCAACTCGGATTAAAAAATTGTTACCGTTCAAAATATGCACCCCACATCCAGTTTTCCATACATGGTCTATTTGCTCAAATCATCTAATAAGTTTTCAAGCTATTCAAGAAAAACAGTCAATTTGGACAAGCGCCAAACTCCATAATAACTGGGTCATGGTGATCCAGAAAGTAGGTCACCAAGAACAGTTTTATATGCAATGTAATCCTGTGCAATTTTGATCTGGAGGTTCAATTGTCTTTGCATTTGATGTCCAAGCTACACCCTGTCATTATAAAATCACCTCTTTGAAATGTACACGAATGGTGAACTCACAAAAATAGGTCAAGGTCACTGACATAATATTCTAACATTGGACATGGTCTATATATCCTATAAATTTGGCAAGAGTAATCCAATTCCTTTTCCAAATATGGAATTTATATCTTGAAACACATTTTAGCTCATAATTTCTGTCAAATTAGAGGTGGCGCCACTAGTATCAAAAGTAACTTAAGACTGCCCTCCTGCACAATCCCACCACATTTGGTGAAGATCCATCAAAAATTAAAGATGTTAGAATGTTCACAAGATTTTCACATTTTGACCCCTATATTACATAATATTATAGGAGGTGCCACCAATATCAAAAGGCACCTAGATTTTCATACACCCTATAAGTCCTGAAAGCTATACTGGGCTAACATCAAAACTTTTAAAGTTATCGCGCTCACAACCCAAGTTTACAGATGGATGGACAAACAGACAGAATGATGGACGGGCATGAGCGGTGCCATAAGCTCTGCAACCTTATGTCAGCAGAGCTAAAAACTACTGTTTAAAGTAGGTTTTTTTGCACATTAGCAATATGGCAATACATGTACAATGGTAATTGGTAGTGAAGATTGCCTTCTCAATCATGCTTGAGGGGCTACAATACTACAATATACTAAAATTAGAAAAATTAATGCCTGTTTTTGTTAAATCTCTTATTGTGTATTGTTCAATTTTCAGTTGAACCCATGCAAACTAAATATTTCTTAAGGGTAGGCATCTTGATGAATATTTACCCATTAACAGATCTTTTGTAACTGTAAAGTCATTTGATTTTAATTATTTTTTAATTACAATTAAATTTTCCATATTTTAAGTACGAACAAAAAATGAGCTCAAACACATGTATGTTAATTTTTGAACATGCCATTTTTTATTTTGTAAATTTTGCAATTTTTAATTAAAATGAAATTAAACTAATTGAAATGGTTAAATCTGAAATACTACATTAAATTTACATTCAGACACATTTTCTTTCAGAAATATAAACTTTTAACAATCTTGCATGAAAAAAAAAATGAAATAATTACATAAGTCTACATGAGAGTCACAAAGTATTCTAGCCCCTTGAATATAGGTAGGGGAGAGTTGGAACATGGGGTAAAATGAAACTTCAATAAAAACTGCTCCCCATAACTGTATGTCCAATTTTGCACCTGTGGGTAGCACCTTTGGTTCTAAGCCCACTTTACCATGTGAAGCTAAGTTAGGTATCAAATTATGCGTTTGATTGGGAACGCGATGTTTTTCTCCCTGTACAGTAAATATTTATCAAAATTTTTGGTCACATTCTTTAAAATCTCCAGGTGGCAGAGAGTTAGCACCAGAAAGTGTGCAGTGATTAATTGATGTGTATTCCTACAGTATGGATAAATGTACATTAAGAGTCGAAGGGGCGAGTTGAAACATTTTGCAAAGGGAGTGTTGAAACACATTTCAACTCTGCCTTATTTTCAACTTGCGCTAGGGTACTTGGAACATGTTTCCACTTGGCCCTGGGGCTAGATGAAGCAGTTTCAACCTTACCTTGGGGTTAGATGGAGCTGGTTCAAGCTGCCCCTTGGGTTAGAAGCGCAGTTTCAACCTGCCCCTTGAGTTGGCTGGAACATTTACTGGTAGGGTATAGTCCACTTTTATGTCCACATATGCATACTTATTTACACACACACACGCATCCAGTAATACACAAACATACAATAAAGATAATCAAACACATAAATATTCATATGTAAAGCTCACCAGGAGAGCTGGAACATTTAACAGTCCATGTCATGTATCATCAAATGTATTCTGGAAAATATTCTGTTGTTACATTTAAATAGCAGACACGTGTGGCTAAAATAAACATTAGTCCACTTGTTTAGGTAGGCTAATTATAGTTAATTTATTGAGAATGTTTCAACTTACCCCATTGCATGTTTCATCTTACCCCTTGTATGGGGCGATATGAAACATCGGACTCGTCAATAGTTTTCTATATCGTGATAATGCTCTGTAATATATGAACAAGACGATGCCCATTTTTGCAGGACCCTTTCGTTGTTTTAATGTTATCTTTGAATAACCCAGTAATTACATATTTCTGAAAATACAGGGCCTCGACTCTGAAGTGTTCCAGCTCTCCCCTGTCAAAGTAAATGAAGAGGAAGTAGTTTTTGTAGAAAAATGTAGCACCTAATTTTTTCAGAGGTGCTGCAATGGGAATAGGGGTGTAAGGTGTTAACAGTGGGTATCATTATGTGTAAACACTTTTGCTAGAATTTGTACTTGCTCTTTAACATAAACCGACAAAGTAAGGAAATTTCATATGTGGCAAAGGGAGACAATGTGCCTACATGCAGTTGCAGCCTGGTAAGCTGAGAACTGGCGTGCACCCTTTGGTGTGTGTTGGATTTTTCTCCTTTGATGCAGACCAAATTCATTGACATTTTGAATGACAGGATTGTGAGGAGGTAAGTTATTCTGATAGACACCTGCATACAAAGCTTCTTTGGCAGATAATAATGGCTTACTGAGAAAGAAAAGAACAAGTGTCCACAAAAATGCATTTGAATGAATTTTTTATTGAACAAGTTTAAGCAGTATGGGTAGCCCAGGTTGGTACATATGGTAAGTCTTTAGCAGTGATAAGAGGTAGTGGGAGATTATGTCATAAAATGGCAACATTAATCACCATGTGATGTGAAAGAATGCACAAGGTTCAGATTGGACAGTACCTCAAGACGTCTTGTGCTTGCGAGCGCATCTTTGTGACCATAAATCCATAAACATCAATCTGGACTTTGATATTACTCCTTATATAGTAGGACACAGTTGTGGACTTTTCAGTGGACAAACATGGCCTCATATAGATGGGGGGGGGGGGGGAGACAACTTAATTGCACGTAGGTTAATATTTTTATCATCTCAACATACCTGTCCACCTTCTATGGCAACAATTGGGGATTTTTTCTTCCCATGGGGGTAGATTTTATTTTTTATCAAAGAATAAAGAGGAAATAAATGGGTTTTAATGCAGGAGATTGTATAAATTGGCCAAAATACATTGAGAAGTTTCACAAGACGGCTGTGTGAACAGCCCGTGCCTCAGCTGATCTTGACATTCATCACACTTGCAGCTCTATGAACTTAGGAAAGGATCAAGGACACCATGTTCTGAGTAAGTCTGACCTTTATACAAGAACACTTACATGTGCAACATCAAAGTTCAAGTAGTTCTCAATTATAATGAAGAGTAACATTCATGTATGTTGCACTGTGACCCCACAAACGAGGTCAAGGTCATTCATGTACTGTCTCAGCATGACTTTCATACAGAATAATTAACGTGCAGCTAACTTAAAACAGATCTCAAGTTATCAAGTAAACAGTAAACTTCGTGTCAGTTGTCCTATGAATTAACGATAGCCCGCCTATTGACTTACATAGTAATCAATAGGAAAGCTGCATTGAACGATAAGTAACCGAAATTGAAAATCCTTCGAAATCAGGAATCCAAAGCAGTGCCACCTAGTAAGCAACTGTTTGACCCTTCCACAACAACATATCCATCACATTTCAGCTTAATCTGAGGGACGGTTCTGAGAACAAGTGAAAAATAGCAAAACCATACAAAAAAATTCATAAAAAAATTGCAGTGCACCTGGTGAACAAATTGGGAACTAGGTGTCCCCCTGGAGTTTCTATGTATGATATCAAAGCAATTGGGTGAGCGGTTTCAGAGGAGAAGAATTTTTAAGGTTTGCCCAAAAAAAGAACAAAAAAATTCATAAAAAATCCAAAAATCAATAGAGCGTGACCATTTGAACAAACTTGGTAGAGATCCACCCAAGGCACATCCCCACAAAGTTTGAAGTAAATCTGGCCAATATTATTGAAGTTATGACAATTACAAGAAATTCCCATGTTAAACTTTCCTATTAAAACCTTTGTAGAAATTTTTGAAAAAAAATCATAAAAAAATCCAAAATTCTTTAGAACATGACCATTGGAACAAACCTGGTAGACACCCTCACCAAGTTTGAAGTAAATCTGGATGATAGTTTTGGAGAAGAAGTTGAAAATGTAAATTAGCATTAGAATGCCCATTGACTTCCATAGTTAATCAACAGGAAAGCTGCATTGACCTATAAGTACCTGAATTGAAAAAAATCGTTTAAAATCAGGAATCTGCAGCATTCCCACATAGTGAACAACTTTGTTTGATCCTTCTACAAGGAACATATCCACCATGTTTCAGCTTAATCTGAGTGACGGTTCTGGAGAAGAAGTCGAAAATAGCTATAACACACAAAAATTCATTAAAAATTAAGAAAAAAAAAATGCAGCGCCACCTGGTGAACAAATTAAGAACTAGGAGTCCCAGGGAGTGTTCCTGTGTCATATCAAAGCAATTGGGTGAGCAGTTTCTTCGGAGAAGATTTTTTTAAATTTGCCCACAAAAGAACAAAAAAATTCATTAAAAATCCAAAAATCACTGGACCGTGACCATTTGAACAAACTTGGTAGAGACCCACTCAAGGCACATCTCCACCAAGTTTGAAGTGGATCTGGCTGACAGTTTTTGAGGAGAAGTCGAAAATGTGAATTGTGGACAGACAGACGGGGACGACGGACAACGGACCCTCACAAAACCTCAGCTGACTGACAAGTCAGCTGAGGTAAAAATGAGGATCAAAAAGTGGGAGACTCCCATCAAATGGGGAAGAGTTGACAGGTATGTGTTAATCAGTGAAAAGTCTGAAATTATTTTTGAAGTGAGTGATATTTACCAATTTTCACACTTACCAATATCTGAACTTAATGTGGAAGAAATAATCATTAGATAACCTGTGGTCATCGCTTTGCTGCATATGTATGGAGATGTTCCTGATTAACAATGTGTCAAGTGATATGCACTATCCGATCAGGAACAGTCTTCCTTATATCAGCAAACCGTATACTTTTGCCATGCAGTCATGAAAGTAGGCCACCAGAGGTATGGAACAATTTGATGTCATTTCTCCAGAACTATTGCAAGTCAATTCTATTGTTTTGTAAGCTGTCAATTTGTCACACGATCGATGTCAAGACAAATGTGTAACAACCAAGTATGCCCGATGGATCCTTGTGTGTGGTGCCACCTAATGGCACTAAGTTATCTTACTGCAGATGCCAATACTGAAGTGTGTCACAACCATGACCAATAAGAAAAGTTTGAGACTAAAACGTAGATTTGGGAAGAGTTCAGAATATTCCCCAGTATTCTGGAAGAATAGAGATCAATTTCAATGAAATCATGTGCATTCCAAAGTGACAATAGGTAGTTCCTTCCCCATCAGCACAGAAACTGAAATCTCTCATGTTTGATTTAGGTACAGCACATCTTATGGCTCCAAGTCAAGCAGGCTTTCATCCTTTTGGCTAGCTCTACCACAAAGGGGATATGCCATACACTTTTGGGTCTATAGAATTATATCTTTCAGTGCCAATCACGTCTTACGTCGATCTACTTAAGTAAAACTAGTCTGAATTATCATTATGATCCCAGATCTGTATGCCTCGTAAAAAGACCTTTCATTCAAGTACCAGCATGCCTATAGTTCCAGACAGAATACCCCAGGTCAACAGCTTTTCTTGGCAAGCATTGGGTGCAATGCACCCAATGCTTGCCCAGAAAAGCTGTTGACTCAGTCCAAAATTTGGCACTTAAAGAGTTAAGTCACAAGGTACGTTCAAGGTCTTTACCACCAGATGACTACAAATGAAACTTGAACTAGTTCAGCACAATGCAACTACAGGCTTAGTTTATAATCTTTTTCCCCTTTCAACAATATGTGCCATGCTATGACATAGCCTTGAGAGTTCTTACAGTCCCACTCCCACATTGTACATCAGCACTTTGCTTAGCTGCAAGATGTCCTTATGTCCTACAGAGTTATGGACAGTGCTGGTTTTGATGGGCAAGAAAGGGTTCAAATCACAAAACATTCTGCTGCAACTTTTTTGTTTTATAAACTCTTTTTAAATTTAGTTTGCATCATGCTTGTAATTTGTGGATTGAAATCCTGTCTGCTGCTCTGGCACAGGAAGAAACAACAAAAAATGTAAAATTGATGTCGCGTGAAGGCCAGGAGCCGTACTACCATGCTTCAATGCTTCAATCATTTTTTTCAGACATATATTATTAATCTGCTCATTATCCTTTATTTGTTCCATTGCCTTCACAGTAGAGGTACTTTTGAGGTACTTTTGAGAGAAACAACAAATTTAGAATATCGGTACTATACACCAGGCAATGACCTTACATCTAACTTTGTGTACCAATCTCAACCTGTATCCCCAAATCATCAACATTTTATGTACATTATACTTCAAATGTAGAAAAGCACCATTCGACACATAACGTAACCATGTACTCTTCCAAATGAAATAACAATAACATGTCCCACTTGACTGATTCTTGAAGAAAATTCAGTCTCGAAGAAAAGCCTGTGGTCTTTGGATATGGAAAATCTAGCAAAGTCTGATGTACCACAAATAATTAAAAGTCTATTTTTTGGCCACATTGCAGTGGTCCCCCGTTTATAAGGACCCCCAAATGCACCATAAATAAAAAGTATATTTTTTTGCCACATTGCAGTGGTCCCCCATTTATAAGGCCCCCTAAGTGCACCGCAAATAATTAGTCTATTTTTTGGCCACATTGCAGGCCTTGGACCAGTAACCTCTCAAGGTCGGCTCAACTGATCCACAACTTTTGATTGAGTACTGAATACTGTTCCTGTGTCTATTGTATGTTAATATCACAGGAGCAGAGCATCCCAAATCAAGTCCCATCATAATTTTGGATAGGAAAATACTTATTAACTACGAGTTCTGGAAAGGCATTGCTACACTAGATATATTTTAAATTAAATGTACTTGATAACTTTTTGAATTTTTGGAGACATTTGGTACAAAACAGACAATCATGGAGGTATGTGCACAAATGCACACGTAAAAAAAAAATCTAATCCTATGACCCCCATTTCTTGGTTTTAAATTGTTGCTATTGGTATAAACTTGAAGTAGAATACAAAAGAAGTTGGGATTTCATGTTTCAAATTGGAGAAATATGCCAGCGAATGTCACTATTTTAACATGTAAATGCATTAGGCCTAGTTACTGGTCAAAGACCTGCAGCGCTCCCCCATTTATAAGGCCCCCCCAAGTGCATCGCAAATAATTAGTCTATCATTTTTTTGGCCACACTGCAGTAGTATCCCAATTATTGAGGCCCCTTAAGTGCACTGCAAATGAACCTTATCAGAGGGGCAGCCTCTTGTGTGGAAAAAGAAAATGAAGATACTATGCTTGATGCATTGAGAAGCGACCTCTCTAGAGCGGGTGGCCTCTTGTCAGGGGGTGCCTCACATGAGGGAGACCTCTGTAGCCATAAGTGACATCCCACCCCCAACCCTGAAAAAAAATCACAAGTTCTGTGCAAATACTTATAATGCATTGTACAAAAAAGCATGGCCCTTTTCTTAAACCAAATGTCTTTAATCCTTCAGTTCCCCCCTTGAACCAGCTGGTGGTCAAATGTCATCTACTTCAATGTTTTTTACTACTTTCAACAGTGCTGAAAAAGAATTGGAATGAGAATTGTAAATGAGACCTGTCAAGATTTCATGATGCAGGTCAACAGTTTTTCTTGGTGTGGGTTGGGTACTAAGTGCTCTACCCATGCCAAGGAAAGTTGGTTCCTCAATTCTTTTCTTTGAAATCTTTTGGCTAAAAGCAATGGATCATAGTTGCTTTCTCAGCAGCTGACTTTGAAGCAACCATAGAGCAACCTTGTAAGCATTACAAATAACCTATATTACAACATGGAACATATTTCTTACATTTCTATTCCTCTCTCTCTCTTTTTCCTTCTTGGAAGTCCATAGGTCTACTACACAAATGCACCTGACAGGGCTCACCAAGTATTTTTTCCTGTGTTAGTCTTTGGGGCAAGTTGTTTTGATATTTAAGTTGTCCCCTTTATAATTCACTTGTCCATCCACTCAAATCTTGTTTTTTAAAAACAAAATATTTGGTTACCTCCAAGGCAAGTGCTTTGAAATTTCTAGTTGCCCTTCTTGAAATTTCAATTCTTGCAGCCTAGAAGACATGTGCATTGGTAAGTCCTATTTAAATTCCAACAAACCCCATAAAATTAATGACACTGCATCAAACTATTTTTAGTTTAAACAAATATATCCCATATTAAAATTTTTGTCACATGGTAGGACAAAGTAACCATAATAAATCTTGCTTTGAGCATATACATGTCTCTACAACATCAGGTCACGTCTTACGTGACTGTGCCAATAGCATCCTCCCACTTCTGAACATACTAAATGCTGCCTGTCTCTATTAGGTCACTTTTCATGCCCTCTGGTCTTACACACTTCTAACATATCCAGCCCTTATGAGAGGATCAGTCCATTGTTCCAAACAAGGTAGAACAGTCCATTCAAAAATACAGGGACACCAGGATGAACAGTTCTATTCACTTTAGTCATCAAACCAAGTGGCAACCCAGTTTCATTTTTCTTGTTCAGATTACTATGCTACATCATTCTGACTACCTTTTAATGTTTAAATATAATTGGTTTATGCGTAGTCACATGACCATCTGTAAAATGAGTAACCCAGAGAAATGAATATTGCTTGCCAATATTGATTTGAAGTGTCCATGATGGAACACCATCTTGCAGGCCCTCCAACATACTGAGCCTCACTTTCACAAGCACAGCTTGGTTCCCTCTCCTGACTTTGGAGCACCTCAATCAAAGACAGACAATTATGGAGCATTGAGTCAGGGAACCCCTCTATTAGAAAAGGCACAGAGTGCCTTTGCAGATGACGTTCAGAAAATGGCAAGAAAGCAGGTGGAAAAGATTCACTGTTCTGTCACATGAAGAGATAGAGGAGATTGTGGAAAATGCAATTTATGTTTTAAACGTTAACAGGTAATACGAAGTAAAACAATGATGGCCTTGTGATGGATGCAATATAGATTTTATGCAGCCTGAAGCACCAATATTGCCCAGGGTCATAAAATCCATATTGCCTCCATCACAAGGCCATCATTGTGTAGTATCCCAAACGATGCAAAATGTTAATGCTAGGCATGGAGGTCCCAATCAGAGGAGAGATACTAAGTTCATGTGCTGTCCTCTGCCTTGCTTCTCCTGGGCACAACATGAGATACATGTATGGTTTTGAACATTATCCATTTTCATAAACATCGATGCAACCTCACAATAATCCTTGATTATACACCAAGATGACAAACACTATCCGCTGTATATTGACTTTCTGACATTCTGTTACAGCATAATTTTAGTTGCACCTGAATCAGATAATATAACATGTATTTTCATTAATGATTAGTTGGCTAGAATATTTATTCTGAACATTGAGAAATGAATGAAGTTTTATGGAAATGAAAGAAATCTTGATGGAAAAAAGGATTCAGTTTCTGTTGAATCACAGAGCAGCCAAATGGAAGAGACAATCTCCCTGTAAATAGTGACCATAAATACGTATGTTTACTCTGGGGTTGAAAAGGAATTGCTAGCCTCTGAAAAGTCCAAGAAATGATGAAACTGGTCAGGCATTTTGGCATATTGTGCATCTATTTTCATCAGCACTTGCTTCATCTTTCTATTAGTGGACAGAAGCCACTGATGTGGGAACTGCACACATGAAATCTTTTCACATTTTGAAATTTCACCTCACTAAAATTACAAGATAGAGATTTAACGTACCTGCATGATCCCATTTTAGGGAAAACCTGTCGGTCTCCATACCATCAATTTTTTATTTTATATTATTGGAATTTGAAACTTTGTCCTATACAGCGAAACCTCACTATACCAACAGTCAACACTCTCATATTGAACATTTACTTACTTCATAGCACAAGTTTTGAGAGATATTCAACATAAATTACTTTATAGCTCACGTTTTGATGGACTGATCTGCAAGTTCCTTTGTTATCAGACTCATTTATTGGATATATTCAGATACTGGATGCATATAGCAGGGACAGATGGGGTCATTATAATAAAGTTAATATATGTATCTGCCCTTGTTCTTGGCTTAACTCATTCCACCCTGATAGAAGACCGAGTCAACAGCTTTCCCTGGCGTGTTCTGGGCACAATGCACCCAGAGTGCACCAAGGAAAGCTGTTGACCATGCGCACAAAATTTGGAGTGATCTTCCATGCAAGTTTCATCCAAAATTATGAAATATAATGCCTAAATCAGTAAAAGACAATTAGCAGACAACATTTAGATATTTGAGGGAAAACTGTCATTAGGGTCGAATGAGTTAACAATTCCCATCCCCCGTACCTCCTCTCCACTAAATACCCTCAGCAGCCCCTGATTCTTGTTTGGCCTTTATTTATTTCAGACTGTTTGAGACCTTTAATTTAATTGCCATTTTGTTCAGCCTCACACTGAAGTATGAGTGGGCATGCCATGCAAAAACCACTGACCAGTATAGCATGAAATAGGTTAACCCTTTCCCCTTTAAACCGGCCAAAACCGGCTGGTGGTCAAATGCCGTCTGCTTCAGTTTTCAACTAATTTCAACAACAATGAAAAACAATTTGACTGAGAATTGCAGATGAGCCCTATCAAGATCACATGCTCCAGGTCAACAACTTTCCTCGGCATGAGTTGGGCAATTAGTGCCCAACCCATGCCAAGGAAAATTGTTGACTCAAGTGTCAATTCAAGGGGGAAAGGGTTAAACAATATCATTCAGTCACCACACTGGACCCAGATGTTAATAACTTAGAAAATTCATACAGATTTTTAAGTGGATTGGAGGCTGCCAGTTTGTCACTGGGGTCCTGCTGTATCCAAAGGTACATCTCTGATCAAAATTTGGTAAAGCTGCAGTCAATCCTTCTTGTGGTAACATTGTCCCCATAAACACTACTCTGGTGGCTTCCAAATAAATACTCTTAAAAAATTACACAATATCCAAAAATGATCAGAGGATGCCAGTTTTCAAGAGGCCTTTGCTCCATTGTAAAGTACATCTTGGGCAAAGATTTGGGAGAGCTGCAGTCATTCTTTTTCACCATATCGTTGTCATGTTGTCGAGGTTGCTGGACAGACAGATGGACCTACAATGTACAGGCGACAACCCTCCAGCACTTTATGTGTCAAGGGTAAAAATCTGAAGGCATACTTTTTGTTAAACTTTCCAAAAAACATTCATGAAAAAATACAAGATGAAAAAACCAGCTAATCTGGTCACCTGACCAATTTATAAAAAAATAAAAACACACAAAAAAGTTATCTTTTTTTTTCTTGCTTGGCCTTATTTTTAAGCTCAACCGTGTTCTCCATATTTCCCATCAACCAGACACAGATAAGCCCATATACTGTTAACCCCTTGTTTCCATTCATACCCACAACTACCTGCATTTACATGTACCCTCTGTTTGCTTCCTGCGCACAATCACTCCTGATTATATATCAATACCATTAAACAGTCAAGCAATCATTATCTTGACTAAGATTTTTCAAGATAACTGAGAAAATTATTCTACATTTTCTTAAAAGAAGAACTAATTTTTTTGTAATGAGAATGAAAAATAGATATATATATAGTCAGTATTGCTCACTTCTCTTAATTTAAGAGAAAAGTTCCTCCGTCACTCCCAAGATTTTTGAAAACTTGTTTTAAGAAAAAGTTAATAGAAAATTCTTGAAACAAGATTTTGAAAATCTTGTGAGTCAGCGAGGATTTTTCATCTTAAAACAAGAAAATTGAGAAATCATGAGAATATATATCTATTTTTCATTCTTATTATAAGAAATTAGCTTTTCTTTTGAAAAAATGTAGAATAATTTTCTTTGTTATCTTGAAAAATTTTAGTCAGGATTAATGATTTTTCACTGTGACTCTCCCGGTATCAGCCAACCCACTCACTGTACATAGGCACATTTATGTACAATGCTTCATGTCCACTCATTGTATGGCTCTTTCATGCTACGTTTATCACAGATTATCCATCATTTTTATCACTGAGACAACAGTTTCTCCACCATTTTCATCACCACGGCAAAAGTTGTCCATTTTCACTCCAGGGCAACATTTTCCACCATCTTTACCAGCAACAGATTCTCCCATTTTTATCACCATGGCAACCAATTCTTAGTCATTTTCACTGCCATAAAAACAGATGCTTCCCTCTCTTTTTCTGAGCTACTGGCACTGGCTGGAATTGCATTGTCTGTGTCTTAGCAGTTCTATGTGAATAGTATGTAGCAAGTCGACTTCTCCAGACCACAGGAAGTAAGGTATATTGTAGACACAGCAATGCCATTCTTCTATCTTATTGGTTCATGTACTGGTCATGTGACTGGTCAAATGACAGCCAAGCCTTACTCCTTGCAACTGGCAACTGTATACCAAAACAGACATTTTCATTTCCTATGGATGAATTTCATCAGTGTACCTTCTTCAGCTGTTCAAATGTAATGAAAAACTGAACACAAGTTAAGGATCGCAATGACAATTTCCGGTAAATTAAAAATATCTTCAACACTCCCTAGTCCCCCCTCCTGCCCACCCACCCCCTTCTAGTTAGCTTGTGATTTGGTAAAATTACACAAAACCTTCCTACAGACACACTTTAACAACTAAAGCTTCCAATATTTTTACTGAATACAACAAGCATAAAGTGGTACATACATTTATTTTTTAAAAATTTTCAGTTGCAAATGAAAATGAATAATGCCAACCTTATCATTTATGATGAAGCTTCATACAATTTAAAATCAAGTATATAGCATTGAGGTGCAAAAAAAGGTAAATCTGAGTTTTAGGTGGCAGGCAAGTGTTTCTGTGAACCAAATTTGTCCAGGCATGTTTATAATATTGTAGTAATAAACATTTACCTATCGGATAGCAGGATGCAAACCTGAAAACACAATGACTGTCCTCCTGGGTTGATGCACACATGCAGGATTTCAACAGCTAGAGCATTAACATTGCTTTGTATATGTGATCACAGTGTAACCTTGAAAAGTAGTTCAAGGTCAACCATGCTTACAAACAAAATAAATCTTATAGCACTGTACAATGCAATTTGGAAATCCCAGCTCAAAAACTTCTGAAGTTATAATGTTAACACCAGATGGACAGACAGAAGGACGGACAGACAGATGGATGACACAGGCCACGACAATACTCTTCAGCCTCATAAGGCTGAAGGATAAAAACATCCAGGATTTGTGAGTGACCTCTGTTGTTGTCAAAGCTAAAATACGAAGGTTATATCGACAGGTGGCACTACATTCAGTTTTTACGACTAACTTTTTTGCTGAATAAACTAAGTCCATCAAGTTGCAGAATTAAAGGAAAATTAAGGTCTGGTCTACTGCAGGGATGAGAATGGTTTGAGTGCATTTTGGCTACCCCAAGAGCGAAATGGTCACCTAATATGCCCTACTCCAAAGATTTTAACAGTTTTGTTGCAGTTAGACCAAACTAAGACCATTTTATTTTGTTAAATGAGAGCAATTTTGGCTGAAAATTGCCAATTCTCATCCTTATCACTGGTCTTTAACAATAGAAAGTAATTTTCTATTCAATTGAACTCTTAATAAAAGGATACTATTATGTTCCACGGTCCTAATCTCACCCAGTTTGGGATAAAACCTTTGTACAAAGCAAAAAATCCTTCTGTGCGCACAGTCTGAAAATACAACAAATCAGACATACATAACTAAACATGTGTGTACGTACGTGTGTGTGTGTGTGTGTGTGTGTGTGTGCATGCGTGCGTGTGTATGCATGTGTGTATGTATGTATGTATGTATATATGTATAATGTAATGTAATGAATTTATAGTAGAAACAAAATGACAAAACCAAGTGGTCAAGTTTACATGGAAGAATCCCCCCCTCCCCCCCCCCCCCCCCCCCCCCCCCGTTATGATTCACCCCTCACCTGGGCCTTCCTCAGGGTATGGGGAGGCTCCTCAAATTTTTTTTATTGATCAACCACCTCAAGTTGCCAAAAGAGGTGCAGCTCGAACTAAGTGTACAGTGAACTGTCGCAAGTAATGTATGTTTGTACATATGTATGTAAACTGGCAATATATTTATACATCAAAAATTCTCCAAAACAAAATGCACCTTGAATTAGATTAATACTACTTCTCCTGGATTCAACATTGTGAAGTCTGTGTGTTACTTTTAATGTGGTTTCCCAATGTACATGATACGACTATGTAAAACTGTCACAGAATCATACATAGGACCTAATAGTAAGTGAAAGGTTGTGGTTTATACATATACCTTATAAAAACACGACAATTCAAATAAATATGCTTGTATGTCATATGTATTTACGTACGTAAGTATAGCATGCTGTAAGACATATCTTTAGAACCACTCTAACACTAGGCATCTCCAGCCAAACATCAAATGAAAAAATCATAAAAGCTGTACTAATTACAACATTCCACCAAAGGTCCATTATCCCCTACACAGACATAAAGTGAAGCATAGCACTTACTTGAATCATACAGTCTAGCGAGCCAGAATAAATAGCCGGGGCATGACCACCTTGTACTGCAGCTGATTTTAACCGTCGTTGGTTCATTAAGCGTGTCTGAAGAAAAAATAATCATCAGGAAATCTTAGTTTGTTTTAGCACAGGGTTTTATAATACTATAGCAAGCGATCAGCCGTACGACTTTACCCATGGAATTCATGAATAATATGAAGACCCTTTTGTTCTGTACACCTACTGCCTGCGCAAAGAACCTGATGAACAATCATGGATGGACTCTGTACTGCTAATCTAGGGTAGCCTTGTTTCATATTGACGAAATTGTACATGTTTGTTGAGAGGGATTCTCAAAGAATTCTAGCAACTGCAGTGTTACAGCTCAGTGTCACAGCTCAGTGTTACAGCTCAGTGTCACAGCTCAGTGTTACAGCTCAGTGTTACAGCTCAGTGTCACACGCTCAAAATTCTACAGCAGTTAACCCTTTGGGAGACCACCTGCAGGGCATGCCCAAAAGTGGTCACATACAGCAGGTGGTCTCTAAATGCAGGTAAAACAACAAGTAAATGATAGGAATAAGAGCCTGATAAATGAGGTCTTAAGGTGCCTGCTCTTACTTAGGGTACATATAACAGAGTGGTACAAAAATTGACCTTGTGTCTCTGTTTTTGGATACAAGCCCATCGATGTATACATTTTAGTTTTGCAACAGGTGCAGTTTCTTTGCATGTAACAATAAATATTCTAAGATTAATTTGTAAATTTGAGGGACATTTTATTTAAGGGGTCTGATTTACACTTTGAGAAAGGATCACAACAAAACTTTTTGCATAAAAAGCTTGAAATCGACAATCATGTAAAGAAAATAGTATAACTTAGGTAACCATGTTTTTGATTTTCCGTTAAAAGGAATGGTTTTTATGTTATTGAATGTTGAAGCATCTGCAATTAACATTTTTTTTTTTTTTCACTTTGTAGCTCAAAAAGTAGCATTTAAAATTAGAATATCGGCAAACAAAAAAAATGGTTGCCTGAGTTATACTCTTGTACTTTACATAGCCGTTAATGTCACTAAGATTCACCCATCCAGTTTTGAGTGAGGCTGTCTCAAAAATACCAAGTCTTGTAAAAAATTGTTTCTGAGATATTCACTACCAAAGATAGCCACGGAGATTTACTGACTTTAATTACTCACAAATGACATCTGCTCAGGCCATCAAGAAGGATGACTAAATCTCTTAAACTCTGTCATAACTTTTACCTACACACTTAAAAACAATATGGTCGTTCTAATCAGTTACCTGTGAAATAATCCGCTCACCTGTAAAAACATATCCAGTGAGGCTTTGACTGTGAATGGTTATCTAAACATCACCATTACTGACCACATCTAACAGCCAATTAACTGATTGACTCCATAAAGCTTGTACTGACAGAGGGACACTTTTTCATCTTAAAGTTTTGCATGGAAATAAACATGTTACAGTGAAACTATTTGGCATGGATAAAGATTGGCATTTCACCACCCCGAAAGTAATAAAAGCTCATTTTCACTGATTTGAAGATCTCAGGTATGCCCCGACACCTTAAGAGGCAAGTGGTCTCTTGTTTGGTTGGTTTCTCACAGGAAGGACTACTGTAAACGTACAGTAATGAGAGGTATAAAAATTGACATCATTTTACAGGGCCAGAATTTTGGGAGGAATCCAAAAAATCCATTCTCATAAAGATTCTTCTAAGGTTGTTTTTCTTTAAAAAGAAAACTAATTGACAAAAACCCAAACAGATTCTCGCAAAATTTTGCAAAATTCTGGCCCTGTTTTATAAAGCCCTATGGAGGTATGTTTGAGTTTTATTATAATATAGAGTAGAAAACGAAAATACATGTGCAGTCTTTGACCCATCGGAGGCTAATGCTACACAAACTGCCACCTACAGACAAATTTGAGTACTATGATGCCCTTGAAATGATTCACTCTCCACAAGTACTGGCACACAGGGACTATGGGAAAGAACGTGGAAACCAACAATTTATGACTGAGTGACAATTAGTGCAATAGACCGGACACACTAAATGATGTTGTCTATTCAAACCACCATTCCTCCCCCCCCCCCCCCCCCCCCAATGATGAATAGCCTTTCTTCCTTAAACCGGCCAAACCCGGCTGGTGGTCAAATGTCGTCTGCTTCAGTGTTTTCAACTAATTTCAACAGTTATGAAAAAAAATTTGACTGAGAAATGTACACGAGACTTATCAAGATCACATGCCCCAGGTCAACAGCTTTCCTTGGCATTGGTTGGGCACTTTATAGTGCCCAATCCATGCCAAGGAAAGCTGTTGACTCAGTCTTAATTCAAGGGGGAAAGGGTTAAATAAAAACGAAAGAAACTTTATACCTTGACAACATCTATTGGATTAGATGCTATAGCACCAGCAAGTCCCGCAATGAAGCTTGATCTGCAACAAATAACACAAAATTTATAACTTGTCTCTTAACACGATTTTTACACTGGATTATTGAAACTTCTCTTACCCAGTGCTTCAAAAACCATACACAAGTAACTTGTTTCGGTGTTAGTAGGTGCGTTTCGGCATTTCAGGGCGGTTCCCGCCGTTACACAGCATTTGCCAGTGTTACAAATGCTGGGAAACACCAAAATCCAATTAAAACTTTTGGAGCTCAGCATTTGCCAGCGTTAGTTGGCGTTTCCCAGCGTTTGTAATGCCAGTTAATGCTGGCAAACGCTGTGTAACGCCGGGAACCGCCCTGAAACGCCAAAACCCACCTACTAACGCTGAAACAAGTTACGAGCAATACTTGATCACTGATATTTTACCTTCTTGTGATGGGCTGAACACTTAATTTCAACAACTATACTTACACTTTCATAGCAGTTTACAGACTTTTGTTCAAATATAATTCACAAGAAATTTATTTAATCATAATCTATGCCAAATTGTGCACTAATTTCCTTTCAGGTTCTGCAAGATTCGAAGTGAAATAATCCAAAGATAATTGACAGGAGCTTCTTTCAACAATAATTCACTGACAGAAATGTCAGAAAGTATTTGACACAAAAGGTATTCAAACATCATTCATAGGGCCATTTCCTGGCAGTTTCCCCATAATTCACACTTTGATTGCTCAAATATGATCACAGGAAAATTCCTAAACAATAATTACAGCATAAAATATCAGCTGATGGTTCATAAGATACTGTTTTGCACTCACAGAAAATGGGTGCCTGCATGATCCCCCATCAAGCCTGATTTGAGCAGGTGTTTTTTGCATATATCATAGATTGGCAGTTCTACTCCACAGACCACAGCAGCACGATTTGATGTGGGCCCAACTCCCTGAAACCATAAATATACAAATACACTAAAACCTCTCTAACCGAACACCTCCGTTTACCAAACACCTCTCTATACTGAACACCATTTCTCAGTCCCAAATATATACTTTCAATGCTATCAAACCTCCCTATACCCAACATCTCACTATACTGAACACTTTTTTTTCGGTCCCAAGGGTGTCCAGTATAGGGAGGTTTCCCTGTAATACCAGTTAAGGTGCTTGCCTCCAAAGCAGACCATGTCTTCTATTATCTCTACACATATGGAGAGCACAAAAGAGGCCCATGGGCCTAATGCTTTGCTGACATATAATCTGATGACCATCACCCAAAAAATATCTTTGCCATTAATGTGCAAGCCGTGCCCTGCTGTTACAAAACAGGGTTCATACAGCTTGGAAGCTTTCAAATTCAAGGACTTTTCCAGGACCTTTTTACCGAAATTCAAGGACTTTCCAACTTGATCTATTTTCTTTTTTGTTTCTTGCTGTCCATTTTTGGGGGTTTCTATAGTGGGAGGGGAGGAAGTGATCAAGCCAACCTAACTTTTGCAGGAAGGTGCCTTAATGGATATTTAAAATTCAATGACTTTTCAAGGACTTTACTGCAAAAACATTGATTTTCAAGGTTTTCAAGGCCTTGAAAAAGCAGGTAGTAAATTCAAGTACTTTCAAGGATTTTAAGGACCTGTATGAACCCTGCAAAATCATCTCTTTCAACTTCATAGGCCTGCTGACCTACGAAAAATATGTCAAGGTAACTGATATTACATAACACATTAGCATTGAACATGATATTTATATATCCTATAAATCTGGCATGGCTAATTTGATTATTTTTCAAGATAAGTCATTCTATATCTTTCACGACATTTTAGCACTTCTGCCACAAGATTTTGACCTCCACATTCCCATTAAATTTCATGAAGATCTAAACAATATTAAGGATGCTGGCTTGGTCAGAAGATGTCACATTTTGACCTACATGTTACATAATAATGTAGGTGGTGCCACCACCATTAAAGTCCATGTAGATTTTGATACACTTTATAAGTTATGAAAGTTATATGGGTCGAACTCAAAAACTTTGAGGTGCACAGCAGTCATGAGATGACTCCTATATTTAAACTGGCCATTTGACCTTGACCTTCAACTCAGATTAACAATTGTTTCTGTTCAAAATGTGCATCCCCTTTCCAGCTTTCCATTCGTGTTCTCTTTGTTCAAATCATGTAACAACTTTTCAACTTCTACATTGTCAGCATACTTCGACATTCATGTAATTATTTTGCTCTGTGTGCAAAAGCTCCCTTTTTAAACTCGGTCAAATTTATATGGAACTCACTTTGAACATAAACATTACAACTATAGCAGATTTTTTTTTTTTTTTTACATAATTATCTTTCCCCCTCTTTAAATTGGCCGAAATCAGTTGAAGGTAACTTTTGTCTACTTCAATGGTTTTGATTGTGTTGTAAACGGATAAGAATTAAAATGAGAATTTTTTAAGTGCCTTAGTGGACTAACATGCCCAACATGTATGTTATTAGCTTTCAATGGGACAGGTTGGGTGCTCAGGAAAGCTGTTGACTTAGTCTTATTACAAAGGGGGGGGGGTTTAAAAAGTCATTCCATACTATGTACCAAAAGTCCTCACTTTGTGCTTTTTTCATTGCCTGCCAAGATCCTGCTGTCCTTCCATCAACTGAAGGAGTGCTTCCCAGGCAACACAGACACCACTCAGGTTCTGAAGATTGTTTCAGACATCTGACATTTAACCCTTTCTCCCTTAAACTGGCCAAAACCAGCTGGTGGTCAAATATGGTCTGCTTAAGTGCCCAACCAATGCCAAGGAAAGCTGTTGACTCAGTCTTACTTCCAGGTGCAATGGGTTAAATAAAACCTCTCAAGTGAAGAGTATACCTACCCTCCACATGCCCTTCAGCCCTTCACGTGTGTACATGTCGACAAAGGACTGTATCAAGCCCAGCTTGCTGCTACCAATATTCTGTGCTTGCATACGTATCTGAATGAGAACAAGGACAGCAATGGGTAGTGCAGTGGTACCTCTCTTGAGAGACCCCTCTAATGAGAGACCGCATATCTTTTTAAGACCGCTCTCTCAGAACACTGCGCTATCTTTTCCATGTTGTACCTCTAATGAAAGACCACCTGATTTGAGAGACCGCATTTTGACCCGCCGTAGGGGCGGTCTCTCAAAAGAGGTACCACTGTATACATCACACTGCATCTACACTGAATGTAGTACACATCACACTGATTTACACTGAATGTAGTACACATTACACTGCATTTACTCTGAATGTAGTACACATCACACTGCATGTACATCAAATGTAGTACACATCATGCTTCATGTACAATGAATGTAGTACACATCATGCTACATGTACATTGGATGTAGTACACATCATGCTACATGTACAGTGAATGTAGTACACATCACGCTGCATGTACATCAAATGTAGTACACATCATGCTTCATGTACAATGAATGTAGTACACATCATGCTACATGTACATTGGATGTAGTACACATCATGCTACATGTACATTGGATGTAGTACACATCATGCTACATGTACATTGAATGTAGTACACATCACACTGCATGTATATTGAATGTAGTACACATCATGCTACATGTACATTGAATGTAGTACACATCATGCTACATGTACATTGAATGTAGTACACATCACACTGCATGTACATCGAATGTAGTGCAGCACAAGCTGCCATGCACAGGAGGTTTTTCATTAAACAAGTTCAGCACAGAGTTGGTCCTGTATTTCTGCAGATATTCCAATCAAATATTTTTTAAATTGTCACATCTCAAGATAATTAGTTTTTCTCAATGCAGTGGTACCTGCTCTAAAGACCACCTCCAAGTTAAGTCTGCATGTCTTTTTAAGACTGATCTTTCAAGACACTTTGCTATATTTCCTTGTTGAATATACCTTCAATTTAAGACCACCTGCAGTAAAGGACCATTTTTGAAGGCTGTGGGAGCAGTCTCAAATAGCAGGTACCACTGTACTTTTTTTTCAAAAATATTTGTTCAACAAATACTAATTCTGAAAACTGTAGATTGATCAATGACAACTGAAGAAATATTACATATAATGATCAGGGATAGTCCCCTGCTTCTTACTTAAAATTACTGTGTGGTGCTATGAAGTTTGAATTTTGGCACCTAGAATTTTTCAGTTGACTTTGGACCATAAAATAAAAAAAAAATGAAGAAAGAAGTAAGAAAACTCAAATTTTGAAGGAGCAGTCTCTAGTATCACCAAATAATTATACATAACGTGTTCCTTGGTCTCCTATATCAAGTGAAACTGCACATTTTTACTCTATTTTGAACTTTATTTATACTTGTTCCCACTGAATCTTAAAATGCTTACCTTGAGTACATCAGTAGGATTTGCCATGGCACTGGACACCACCCCAGCCACTACCCCGCACACAACATTAGGCAGTAACGTCTCATCTGAACAGACAAGTCGACACATAATTGTGACAGGTTTTGGTAACTGTAGCAAAATAATTAGTTACCTATAAAATCTGTAATAAGAAGGCCAACAATTCCTCATTTCTAGACATGCATAAGATCCTGACAGAGTTGTTTATTCATTATCATCCTGAAAACCTGAATATCTTCCAAAGGGAGGCATTAAATCTGACTTGCGCGAGAGGCAAAACAAAACCCTGTGCTTGCCTGGACCTTTAACTCTATTTGCCATGTCAACTGCATGCCCTTTTTCATCATATCATGCCCTTTTTCATCATATCATGATCTTTTTTATCTTTTTTTTTTCACAATCATATGCTGGATCAAACTATCAAGATTCACCATCTCACGGTGCCAGCAGGCCCCAGGTGAACAGCTGTTTGGTGCTAGGAGACCCAACTAGCAACAAGGACAGCTGTTGACTCAGTATTTAATCAAGGCAAAAAGGGCAAAAACACTTGCAATACCTCACCTTTAGGGTCTTTCACCAGTAGCCTTTTGAGTGAGTGATAAATTCCTATTTTGATAGTGCCATATGTAGATTGTCGTAACAAAGCTGGCGAGATTCTGGAAAGAAATTAGAGACAATCAAAAGGAAGACACCAGCAATTCCACCCTGCACCATAAGTGAAGAAGGTTACACCCCCACCCCACCCCCACCCCCCACCCCCCAAAAAAACCACCTGCACAAGCACAGCAGGTACACAAAGGCAAGAGGGTTTGAGATTAATGTAATACAAAATCACAGCGAACGTTTTGATCGAGAGTATTTAGGAGTACCATTCTGGAAAAGAGAGAATGTTATTGGAGTGTGTATCGGATAGCTTTTGAACAATTCTGATTAGCCAATTAACTCTCATTACAAATTTTGGTTCATGCCACTAACCTCTGAATTGACATAAAGGCACTAGATTCATATTCCTCACAAATCAACCTTTCATTCAAGAACCAACATGCCTTCAGTTGCATACATCGTAAGAATAGTACAGGTCAAAAAGTTTTCTTCAGTGCCCTCTGGAATAATATGCCACTTAACACTTACTTAACCCAAGCAGCAAAGTTGAATAGGGCCTGTATTTTTCCGTTTCAAAATGAGTGTTTTTCCGTTTTGGGAAACTACAAATTCCGTTTCATTTCCGTTTCACTAATTCTAGGGCACGATTTTAGCTCTGGTCAATAAAAAAGGAAAAACAGTTGATCTTATCGCCTCTGGAAAATGTTGATCCATCGACGAACGGCAAAGTGACTCCATATTGTTTACTATGTACGTTGACAGCCTCCACCTACAGACGGCGCTATTATCATTGTACCTCTGTTGCGCGTTATATCTATATGCCATGCAAATGAATGGATATGGTAGCAATGGGGTCTACAGCGCGCAGGTGTCCGGCCTGTCGTTAAATTTGCTCCACGTGGTATCGATAACGCCGCCGACTCGTCAAATTTGGATCCAAGTCCGTGTGTTTTGCTTTATGCGATGACATATGTGGTGATTTTGAATTATTTGAGAGGCAAAATTCACAAATTCCGCTTAATTTCCGTGGCATTTGCCGATTTCCGTTCCAAATCATAAATTCCGTTTGAGATCATAGATTCCGTGAATTCCGTCCGTTTTCCGCGATCGCGGAAAAGTACTGGCCCTAGTTGAACAATAAGGCATTAGTTAATTAATATATAATTCCAGAGGGAAATTGCAAACCTTAACCCAAGCAGCAAAGTCTGAAAGACACTGAGTGTCTTACCCTCAATACAGGGCTCTAAAAAACACCGAGCTTCTCACCCTGAATACAGGGCTCTAAAAGACACTGAGCCTCTTACCCTCAATACAGGGCTCTAAAAGACACTGAACTTCTTACTCTCAATACAGGGTTCTAAAAGACACTGAGCCTCTTACCCTCAATACAGGGCTCTAAAAGACACCGAGCTTCTTACCCTCAATACAGGGCTCTAAAAGACACTGAGCCTCTTACCCTGAATACAGGACTCTAAGACACTGAGCCTCGTACCCTGAATACAGGGCTCTAAAAGACACTGAGCCTCTTACCCTGAATACAGGGCTCTGACGCCCTCCTCTGATGAGATCCTAATGAAAGCATGTAGCATGCCTCGATACTTCAGCTCCGTGTACTTCGCCTCCATATGTTGGCCCTGCACCTGTAGACGAGTCTTGGTCGTGTCAATTGGAAATGTTCCTGGAACATAAACACAGAGTAATGTTATAAAGTATCTTTTCCTGATCGGCTCAGTCATCATTACAGGGTAATCTCATTCACAAGGCACACTGGTCCCATTACTGTCTCTCTGGGCTGACTTTAAAACCATTTCCTCCTAAAACTGGACAAAACCAGCCAGTGTTCAAATGTTGTCTGCTTCAATGTTTTTGACTAGTTTCAATACTAAATAAAAACAATTTGACTGAGAATTGTGGAGGCAGCCTATCAAAATAGCATGCCCCACATCAACTCACCATGGGTAAACACCCAAACCACACCCAGGAAAGCTGCTGACTGGTTTAAACTGGTTGAAGCTACATGTACAATGTCATTTGCTTCTTGATAATCATTTTTTGTGAATGTATTTAGCTATTTGAAGAAGAGTTGTAATGAACCCTATCAGAGTAGCAAGTCCTAGTTCAACACCTGTCTTTGGGAACGGAGGGGACCCTTACACCCCAATATGATTTTATGTAATGTTGTTTCAGTCTCAATGCAAGGGGTAAATGGTAAAGTGGACAGCTATAGCTGAGAAATATTGAGGCATTTCTCACTGCATGGAACCAAGCAAGACTACACCTGCCACCTGGAGGCGTCTGCAAAGACTACATTTTTAGATCAGCATTGCAAAGCTTATATGATCTTCCCATCAGTATGTAAACTTTTGCCTGTGAATGTGATACAGCCCTAAGTTTTCAAGTATGACCCAAACAACAATCAGGACATATCTGGTGTATAAAAACCTAGGTTGAGCTCAATATTAGTGGTACCACCTTAGGCATTATGTAATATACAGGGACGTGACTTTTGTGGAACAGGAAGGGAGGAAAACCCACTTCCCCACCCATATCTACACTGAAACACATCAAATTTGCATATTTTGCCAAAATTTGTGACATTTTGAAGCAATTATTTTCAACATAAAAAGAGAAATTCCTCTGAAAGGAGGAAAGTCACATCCCTGAATATATGGATCAAAATGTCAACATCTTGTGACCACTTTCCCATCCTGAATTTTTGATAGATCTTCATGAAATTTTGTGGGATTGTGAACGAGGTCAAAATCTCATTTGCCTATGATAGTCGTAGTGCCACCTATGATTTGACAGAAATTATGGGAAAACAATGCGTTGAAAGATATAGAATCCCATATTTCAAAAAATAAATTAATTAGACATGCCAAACTTATGGAATACATAAATCATATAATATCAGTGACATTGACTCATTTTTGTTAGGTCACCAGTCCTGAAAAGTTGAAATATGTGATTTTGTAATGGCACATTGTACCTTGGATATCAGCAGTGAAGAGAATTGAGCCTCCAGATCAAAACTGTACTTGAGCACATTGTCCATAAAATTCTACTTGGTGACCTTCTTTAGGGATGCTGTTACCAATTATTATGGAGTTTGGCACCTGTCCAAGTTTGTCTTTCTTCAATAACTCAAAAAGATATTATCTGATGTGCACATTTTGGACATAAACAACTTTTCAATCCCAGGTGAAGGTGAAGCAGGATTTTCCCCAAAGCCCTATAGAATTCTAGGGCTTTACATCTAAGTTTAGGGCTTTGAAATCATTAGCCCCATTATATTGGATAGGAGTGCAGGGCTTTAATTTTTCTATTGTTGCAATTTTTAGCAATCCCACTATTCTTTTAAGAAAATCCTAGAGAAAACCCTGGTGAAGGTTTTATGGCCATTCGGAATGTAGGGTTCACAATGTGAAAATCTTGTGAATGCTTTAGTGGGATTGTGGGGGTCAAAATCTTGGTTGAATATGATGTTCGTGGCGCCACTTGTAATTTGACTGAAATTATCTGTTAAAATTTCATGAAAAAAAAAATTGATATCTCAAAAAATTGAGTAAGACCTGCTAAATTTATAGGATATATGGATCATATCCAATGCTATATCATATAAGTGACGACCTATTTTTGTGAAGTCACGGGGTCAGTTAATTGAAAAGAGGTGATTTTGTAATGGCAGGGTATAGCTTGGACATCAGTGGCAAAGAGAATGGATCAAAATTGTGCTTGTGTACATTGCACATAAAACTCTACTTTGTGACCTACTTTTTGGCTCACCATGACCCAATTATAATGACAAACTTTTTGGCTCACAGTGACCCAATTATAATGAAGTTGGTGCTTGCCCAATTTTCTTGTTTTTCTTCTATAACTCAAAACACAACTTGATTTAAATAAATAGACCATGTCTGGATAACTGGATGCAGGGCACGCATTTTGAATTAAATTTTAATCTGAGTTAAAGGTGAAGGTCATATGGGGAACTGGAATTTAGGGGTCAAAAATTGGAAATATTTTGAATGATTGCCATCAGTAATTAAGTGGATCATTATGAAATTCAATGGGACTGTGGAGGAGATAAAAAAATTGATTGATGGAGATACCTTGAGTTTGATGAAAATTATGAGCCAAGATATGCTGTATAAAATAAAATTAGTACCTCGAAAAATACTTGAGCTAGACATTCCAAATTCATAGGTTGTACAGGTTTTGTCCAACACTATTAAAAAGTGGAATATAGATGACTGTAAATTTATGGGTCACCAGGTTTGCAAAGTTAAGAGAAATGATTTGGTGATAGGAAGGTATAGCTTGGACATCAATGGAGAAGAGAATCTTTTCTCCACATCAATATAGAACTTTGCCTTCCCAATCAAATAATAAACACATCAGTTTACCCAACCTACTCTTGTTTTGCTTCAAATCTTTATATCATTGCAAAACATTCCAAGCCAGCAGAGCACTAGACCTATGGGCCTCTTGTTAATATGTGTACGCTTCAAGGGCAATAGATTAAGATTCAGTATATATATATATATATATATATATATATATATATATATATATATATATATATATATATATATATATATATATATATATATATATAAATATATATATACACACACACACACACATATATATATATATTTACAACTGAGATAACATATAAAGTATAGATATCATAGAGGATCTGTATAATTCCAAGGTAATAACCACAAATTAAGATTAACCATCAGGCACCAACAATTTAACACACAAAGACAAAGCAACAAAAAATTGTGCAGAGAGACCGAGTTAGAGCATAGCTAAGGCATATTGTATAATGCCTAAATTCTCCATACATATGTGGCAGAAATCAATATATATGCAAGTCAAAATGACCCAGAAAACCAACCACTTCAGCTTTGCCTCCTGAATATCAACAATGTACACAGATGGAGACAACCTGAAACATTATGCTTCCCTTTCAAAATGTGGCATCTAAAAACATTAACTTATTGCAGGCTGTTTAACCCTCTCCTGTCAGCATTGATCAGAGAAGAGTCAGACAGCTCTCCTTGCCACAGGTTAGGTGCATTATGCCCATCCTGTACCAAGGAAAGCTGTTGACCTAGGGCGTGTAATCCTAATAGGTCTTATAGGTACACTATTTATTCAAAACATCTTCCTGAGAGACATGACAACTGTCCCTCAGCATCAGGGACAATCCCTGAAATTTGCCGAAAATTTGACCAATTTCCGGTGTGTGTCTCTCATCAAAATTGAGTCTTTACAGCTGTATTCTTTGTTAGTTGCTTTGTGTCCCTGATGGTCTAGGCTACTTGTCCATGAAATGACACATTGAATGTTGGCTTCCATCAATGAGGAATAGATTGAAAACAATGAAACAGACAATATGTGATATCTGGGCCCTTTTGGGCAGATTAACCCTTTCCCCCTTAAACCGGCCAAAACCAGCTGGTGGTCAAATGTCATCTGCTTCAGTGTTTCAACTAATTTCAACAGTTATGAAAAACAATTATGATTGAGAATTGTAGATGAGACCTGTCAAGATCCCATGCCCACTAGTGCCCAACCCATGCCAAAGAAAGCTGTTGACTCAGTCTTAATTCAAGGGGGAAAGGGTTAAATGGAAAGGATGAAGTTGGTGAAGGTCTCAGTTACTGGTTGTGAACACTTGAATCCAGAATGTTTCATTCTGTATACCAGTATCTTTTCAGGACTCCACAAGAGGGCAGCACTTGTCATGTTATTTGCATATGATTTACTCACTTGCATATCAATAAATCCATTTGAAGCTCTTATTACATAAACAGAAACTCCTCTATTGCAATATATCACAAATAAGCTAAAGCTTGAACCCTTAGACTTTTTTTGCTACACTGAAAAAGTATTGACATGTCGAAAGAGAATTGCAGGTGAAACCCATCAAGACTTCACGCCCGACGTCAACAGCTTCATAATATGTAAGCATGGGCTCAATAAATATGTTACAATCCTGTCTACATTGCAATTTCTGCTCCCAATATAGACAACCCATAACCAATTTATAAGAGTACGCTGCAGGGGTTTGTCTGGAAACTTTGAGAAGCCAGAGATTATAAGGGAAGAACAAACCTTTTACACCTGAAATTAAATGAAACAATTGAATATATTAGCAGTATTCAAGTATGATCCTTTGCATCAGGTACCATGTGCTGATTGGCCAACTGAGTCCCTACAGAACAAGTCTTGCCATACTTGGTGGTCTCTTATTTCTATCATAACTTTTGTTTGTGTGTGTGTGTGTGTGTGTGTGTGTGTGTGTGTGCGAGAGAGAGAGAGAGAGAGAGAGAGAGAGAGAGAGAGAGAGAGAGAGAGAGAGAGAGAGAGAGAGAGAGAGAGAGAGAGAGAGAGAGAGAGAGAGAGAGAGAGAGAGAGAGAGAGAGAGAGAGAGAGAGAGAGAGAGAGAGAGAGAGTTCATGTATAAGTAAACTCAGCCAGTACATTTGTCTACTTGAGCACTTCATCTTTAGTGAAATGTTTGATTTAATAGTGTATTATGACATCATGCTCAAAAGTACTGATTTACTTTATAAAGGAAGAATGAACTCTATATCTACCTCAAAAGAACTGACTTATTGGAAGACTGAGTGAACATGAAGAACAATAGAAAAGTCCTGCAAACTTTGATAAATTTGAATAAAATGTATTTTGCACCATTGACTAAGCAGTTCAGAATTTAATTGTGTAAAGCACTAAGCGTGACTGAAAAACATTCTTTTTCACCTTTTTCATGCAAAATGTATCCGTGGTTTCTGTGGGCAGTTTTTATGGAAAATGCATGTCTTCCTAGTGTATTTCTTTGTAAAATACCCACAGCCTTGCAGGACAGGGGACCAGACTACTGGGACCTGACTTGTGCATTCAGTTATTAACAGGCCAATAAGAGAGGTCACAATTACCAATTATCTGTGTATTCAGCTGAATAAACAATCCAATACACAGAATTCTTCAGGGCTAGAGATGTGTATTCCCATCAGATTGCATGCTAAATTAATGTCAAATTAAAAGCCTACTTTTAAAGTTGCAAGAATAAAATTTATGTGAACACTTCAGCTATGTTCATAATTTTGCCACACAAATTTTTCTGTTTCTGCAACGAGTGGTTTTAAAGTTATTTAGCTGTAAATTACAATGAAAATTAATGGGAATACACAATTCCAGCCCTGAATGACTGAAATGCCCTCTACAGGAGAACAGTAGAAGCTTCTGTTCTTGCACTCCCCTATTAAGCCATTGTTATATATTCACACATGGGTTATTAGACCAACTTTATCTCTGTACATGTTTCACTTATGTTTCTTGTGCACAGTTTCCTATTTGGCCACTCAATAAAGTACAATATATTTTACACAATTCTATCATGTTCAGTTGGTTGGGCCTTCAATCAATCAGAGAAGAGCATTGCAGGAGATGCCAAGGGTCTAGAATTTCATCAACACCCAGTTGAAGAGTGTATGCTACCTGTGCCTTTAGTAGGTCAAGACTGGCATAATAACGGAAAATTGTAAGCAAATTACCTGGGCGAAGACAGAATGGACTTGACCCCTCATAGTCATACGGGGGTCATTACAGGTGCATGTATAGACCTCATATTGTCCTTGACCTGAGTCTGATCGCTTTAATCTGTGAATGTACCTACAGTGACCCCTGGATGTGTAGCAAACTCTTATTACTTACCTGTCACTCACGGCACTGCTAGCCTAGTAACAGGCAACCTCCACTAAAACACTGACTATAGTGCAGAGGGAGGATTTCAGTTTTCAATGCTGTCACTTCCATTAACCCTCCCCCCTTGAATTAAGACTGAGTCAACAGCTTTCCGAGGCATGGGTTGGGTCAAGGAAAGCTGTTGACCTGGGTCATGCCATCTTGATGAATCTCATTTACAATTCTCAATTTGTTATTCATTACTGTTGAAGTTACAGAACAAGAGACCCATGGACCTAATGCTCTGCTGACCGCCATCACCAAAAAATCAATTCCTGAAATGTATTCAATCCACGACTTTGAAAAATTAATCAAGGTTATACATATCATACAACATCAAATTTCCTCCACATGATACACATTTGTGGTACATTTGGCTTTATTTGCCTTACTCTTTATAAAGATATTGAATTAAATGTCCCTTTCTTAAATACTTAATTACCTTGAAAAATTGGTCAAGATAACACAAACATTGGGTCATGGTGACCCAAAAAGTAGGTCACTATGTACAATTCTATATACAATGTACCCCAGTACAATTTTGATGTGGAGGTTCAGTTTCCATCGATGTCCAAGCTACACGTTGCCATTACAAAATCACTTCTTTAAACTTAACAGGTCTGGTGACTCCACAAAAATAGGTCAAGGTCATTGATCTTACAAAACATATTAGCATTGGACACCATCTACATATCCTATAAATTCTGCATGTCTAATTCAATTATTTTTCAAGATATGGAATTTTGTATCTTTCACAACATTTCAACTCATAATTTCCATAAGGTTATAGCTGGCACCTTTAGTATCTCAGGCAAACAAGATTTTGACCTCTTCTACAATCCCACTAAATTTCATGATGGTCCATCAAAAATTAAGGATGCTGGACTGGTCATAAGATTTTTACAGGTATATTACATAATAATACAGGTGGCCCACCAACATTGACATTGACAGATCTTCATCCACTTTATAAGTTATAAAAGTTACACAGCAATAACTAAAAACTGTGTGGTGTAAAGCGTTCACAAGATGACCCATATAGTCCAACTCTCCATTTGACCTTGACCTTGACCTTGACTTCAAAAAAATTTTTATGTTCGCCTGCATCAAGCATTCTATACATGGTCTGTTTCTTCAAATCGGGTAACAACTTTTTGATTTTTTAAAGAAAAACAATAAACTCTGACAAGCGCCAAAGTACATAGTCACTGGGTCATGGTGACCCAAAAAGCAAGTCACAACAATCATAGTCAAGTTCAATTTTGATCTGGAGGCTACATTCTCTTTGCCATTGATGTCCAAGCTACACCCTGACACTACAAAAATTGGTAAAGGTCACTGATATTATATAACATTTTATCCGTGTACATGATCTATTTATCTTCTAAATTTAATTGGCAAGTCTTATTCAATTACTTTTTTTGTGAAACGGAATTTATATCCTTAAACACATTTTGACTCATAACTTTATCAAATTATAGGTGGCACCACTAGTATCACACACAACTGAGATTTTGATCTCCTCCACGAACCCACCAAATTTCATGAAGATTTATAAAACATTAAGAATGCTAGAGTGGTCACGAGTTTTCACATTTTGACCCATATGTTACATAATACTGTAAGTGGCACCAGCAATATCAAACTCAAACTAGATTTTATTACGCTTCATAAGTCCTGAAAGTTATATGGGGCTATCTTGAAAACTGTGGAGTGCATCATGTTCACCAGCAAAAAGTTTATGGAGGGATGGTCTGACAGACATGAGTGATCGCATGAGCTTGGCGACCTTTGGTTAGCAGAACTGAAAACACTGAAGCAGATGACATTTCACCACCAGTCGGCTTTTGTCAGTTTACGGGGGAAAGGGTTAACTTGTCCTCCACATGGTAAGTTGCGCTATAGCAGCCTTTATGCCATGGCAGCTACAAAATGACTTACCAGGTAGGACAAAAACCATCAGATGTACTTTCAGACTGGGCACCTAGACACTTGATTAATCTTCCATTTGTGGTAATATTAATGTGTAATATGTACCTTGCATTCATATTGACTCATTCCATACCAGTCCCTGATTTTTCCATATATTTACCTAGATTTAAGATGACAATTGCATATTTAAATTCTTCATGAAACGAGCTTCCGTTCAAGTACCAACATGCCTCTAGTCTTAAGTCAGTGGTTCTGGCACTGCCTGGCAAGTCATGCAGTGCCAGAACCACTGACCAATGCCTGTGACCATAGTATGGAATGAGTTAAATGTATATCTGTATAAATCTGGATTTGTACAGAATGAATTGAAATGTGGTATGTGGTACGGTACCTACCACATTCTGCTGTCACTGATGCAAACCCTCCATACACAAAGGGGCGCCAATCATTCATGTCGTGTTCCTGCAACAAAAGAAAATAAAATTATTAACCCTTTCCCCTTGGAATTAAGACTGAGTCGTCACTTTTCTCTGGTGAGAGTCCTATAATCTTGTTGGTCTCTGTTTTTATTGATATATGGTAGTCAAATTAGTACCTTTTACACACAGCTGGATAGCAACATGTTGGTGTAAGCACCTGTTGTATGCCATATACTCTTGCCTTTGCCTTATAGTGCATTATAGGCAATCAAATTGAACTGAATGGTTAACAATTTGCAACAGCTGAACCAAAAACAGATGAATGGACATAAATCGAGGAAAAAAATACATAAGTGAAAACACTCAGCATAATGTGTTGACCTGGACTGTCTCAAACAAGAAACATGATACATTATAGCACATGTATATACTGCCTGCATTTTGTATCAATTGTTGAAACAAAAGCCAGCTTTACACCCGAGAACCATCCTGCACATTTTGAATTCAATGTATTTTTTACAAGCCTGAGACTTAGGAAGTGGCTACTATCTCTCTTTTGGACAACATCCTGACTTTGAGTCTTGATTCAAATACACAGCAGCAAACTCCTCATTCAGAAATTTTAAGTTCCCTGCCTTGCATCTGTCTATATGAATAATTTGCTTCTAACATGTCCAAAATTTGTGTGTTATGAAAATGACAACCCCATAGTTAATTATATGTTCTCATTTTGATTCACTTCTTATAATTATATTGTTTGAAATTTTTACCATAATCTTAAGAATATGAATTTTCAGTCTACACATAATCTTTACCTTTGAAACCTCAAAAACAAGACCAAGTAATAGGCCTTCAGGTTTGAGAAGTGTGATTTTTAACTCACCTTAAAAGCTCGCCTGAAATAATTGAGGAGAGGCTCCTAAAAGCACACCTCAATCTTGTATTTAAGTACTCTGACTCTAGCTATAGCTCACCAAGAATGATTTCAGGTGAGCTTTCTTCAGCTTACCAATGATTTTTAGATGTGACGGCCTGAAGTAATGTACAGCAATACAGTCATCCCTGGAGACCAGACAGTAAAGACGCATGGAAGGACAGGAAAAAACAATGCAGTTTTAGGTCATGGTCACAGTGACCTAAATTTGGTATCAGACACTCCCTGCCCAATCAGTGTCCACATACTAAGTTAGTTTGGAATCTCCATGTATTACAGTATATGAAATATGGCCCGCACAAGCATTTCATATTTTCTATGACAGAGCCAAAGGTCAAGGTCACAGCGACTTTGTTTTGGTGCATGACACACCCCTGTCCCATGAAGTAAACTTTCACTAAATTTGGCACGTGAAGGTGTTTAAGTATAGGAAATACAGCATGGAGAAACTTTGTTACAAGGGCGGACAAAAGGATAGGCAGAAGGATATGGAGTGCCCAGTACAGAACCAACAGGCCAGATGACCTTTTTCACACATGCATGTGGAAAGTCACTGTAATCAGGACTGACTGTGATCACCAGAAAATAGGTCTCCTAAACCTTAGAGTCCCAACTGCATGTTCACTCAAGTATTACCTGAGAGTTCCATGTGCTAAATTCTGTCACAATTATTTAAAACCATCATGCTATCATAAATGTTAACCCTTAAAGCATTGATTTAAGACAGTCGACAGCTTTCATCGGGACACTTCGTGCGCAATGCGCACGAAGTGTCCCAAGGAAAGCTGTTGACTAAGACTACTTTTTGCTTTAGATTAGGCTTGCTGCTATTTGAATGAAAGGTATCTTCATGAGGAATTTGAATCTTATCAATATTATATGTTTAACGGTAATGAGAAAACGACTCTAGCCGTGATGAGCACTTTACAGATTAACATGTACGTGGTGTGTTTTCTGGGTAAAAAGCAGAATTTAACCCTTTCCTGGTCAGAATAAGACCTCAGTCAATGGCTTTTCTCAGCACAGCTTTAGGGCAATGCTTCCCTGGTCAAGTAAAGCTATTGACGTGGGACATGCCATCCTCACAAGTTATCTTAAATTCCCAGCAAAACATATACATTGTATTTTCTATCAACATGAGATTTATGTTAAAATATTAAAGTAGATGACAATTTACATCCTGACGTTTTGGGGCAATTTGAGAAGAAAAGGGTCAAGTGCAACCTTAGTGCATTTCTGATGACGGATATTTAATACCAATATAGGCCAAGGACACACATATGCCAAGGAGAAAAGATTTTTATACTTTAGCAAAACATCACACGAGCGGGGATAAAAAAGAGTTTTCCTCACATACGGACTTTATACTAAACACACTTGGTGGCTGTGCACTGGAGCACCTTTCAGAGTGCAATGACCAGGTTTAATGTTACCTCAGTTCAGTCAGCAAATATTACATTGCGGGTGAAGTGGGGGTTGGGGGAGAGACACCATGCTGTGAAGTGAAGACAGCTAAACTTGTAATAACCCTCAACTCATCCTACCCTGATAGAAGACCAAGTCAACAGCTTTCCTTGGCGTTCTCTGGGCACAATACACCCAGAGCATGCCAAGGAAAGCTGTTGACCATGGGCATATACTTTGGAATGATCTTCCATGCAAGTTACATACAAAATTTTAAAAAACAATGCCTAAATTAGTAAAATACAATTAGTAGATGACATTAAGATATTAGCAGGAAAAAGCATCATTAGGGTGGAAAGAGTTAAGCTGTCGTAGGTAACAGACCTGATCCATCACAATTAGACTCCACATTGTATTGTACCATGTGACATGCTACAAAGCTACAACAACAGAAATCATCCCCTAAAAGTAGTCAAGTGCTGCAAAATGTTTGCATCTCAAGGACTTGATTTTGGATCAGGTTCAAAGACCATGGTATAAGATGTGTATCTTATGTGTAGACATATCACTGGAAATGAAATTACACTTGCGTCAAAATTTCAGTTGTGACTGTATAACCCAGGCAATGAATTACTATTTGCAAAATCTCTGTAAGAACATGATCCTTTGAGGAGCCCTAATTAAACTGAAAATGTAACTCTTACACTTCTCATGGTAATTTTTCAGTGGAAAAAATAGTAGAGTAATTACCTGTGTATTAGTCTCTCGATATGCCATATCAATCCAAATGGAGGCAGAAATAATTGTGCATGCAATGATTGTCCATAAAAACTGTTTGACAATGCAGTCTCTTGAACAATGTTAACATGAAACCAAACTTCTCATAAAAAATCCTGCTGGAAGGTATAATGTGGTAACTTACAGCGTGAATCGTAAAATATGCAAAGGAAAATCGACAAATCAGAAGCGTAAAAAGTGAAACATGATTAAAAATTTTAGTCTGGAAACATCCCATTGAACAACTACCTGAAGATCATTATCATCGATATCAATCACTTGGTTGTCCGTGTTGTGACGTTCCAAGCCAAATAGGTAAGGTCAAGATCAACTGATTCATTTGAGTTGTCAGTAATGGGCAGTGTAGGCAGCTGGCGTGCTAGGTTTGTGTATTTCCCTTAACTTCCATTGTACATTGCAATTTGGACCGATGCAACTATAAAACCACTCTGCCTAGAAACACCAAATTTCTTGTGGTCAATGGCTGGATAAAGTTACAATACTCCTGTAATTTGATGACTTTTGCTGCAAAACTATCAAACCTGTTAAACGTTACTTTAACAAAGAATCTTATGGGACTACACAACACCAGCCTGCAAGAATTTTGTGTATTGGGTTGTGTATTCAGCCAAATGCACATTTAAATTACTAAATGTGACCTCTCCTTTTGTATATGTCCGTACAGGGCCCACTCTGACCATTAGCAAATCAGCCAAATGCTAATGTTTGTTGAATTTGATTATAGAAATGTATAAATGTCTAAAATATTTCAAAATGAATCATTAAAGGGCTATGACAGAATATTTATGTCTGTGTGCCAACAGAGACATATTGTCTTTCTTTCTTTCTTTCTTTCTTTCTTTCTTTCCTTCCTTCCTTCCTTCCTTCCTTCCTTCCTTCCTTCCTTCCTTCCTTCCTTCCTTCCTTCCTTCCTTCCTTCCTTCCTTCCTTCCTTCCTTCCTTCCTTCCTTCCTTCCTTCCTTCCTTCCTTCCTTCCTTCCTTCCTTCCTTCCTTTCTTTCTTTCTTTCTTTCTTTACAGGCAAATTTGTCCGACATTTCATTTGAAAAGTATTACACGTAGAAACTCCAAACTTGGCACAATTATACTTTTGCAGATGAAGTCTGGCCTTTTTATAATGAGAGGTTATGCTTTTCAAAATTAGGCAAACGAGGACTAATTAAAGTTCTGAATCTCCAATATCTTATATACTATAGTAGATGTGGTTCCGAGTGTATTGGAGTTTGATCATAGCAAGGCAAAGGTCATGTCAAATGTCAAGATCAAAGGTCAATTTTAGACCAAAATGTCATTTTTGAGGTCACGGTTCACTTCAGGTAGAGGTCATCTCAAGGTCAAAGGCCACTTTCGATGATGGCTTTCTTCTAGCCATAACTTGGTCAATTTGCATCCAATTTTGATCATGTTGGGCTCAAATTGTAGCTATTGTAACCCTGCACATTTTGAAACTTACATGCGACCTCTAAAGGTCAAAGGTCAAGGTCATTTGGACCTTTGAAAGTTTCATCCAGTCACAACTTGGCCAATTTCCATCCAAATCTTAGCATGTTGGACTCAAATTGTGGGTATTGCCACACTGCACATTTTATAAGAATACGTAACCTGTAACAGGGCAAAGTCTAGGTCAATTGGCCCATTGAAAGTTTCATCTTGCCATAATTTTTATTCGATTTGGTTCATGTTGGGCTTAAATTGTGGGTATTGTAACAATGTGCAATTTACATGTGACCTGTAAACATCAAAGGTCAAGGTCATTTGGACTTTGAAATTTGCATCCAGCCATAAGCTTAATGTAATGTGAAGTACCAAAGGATAAAACTTGTAGCATCTAATATTTACAACTTTTGAAGGCACACAGACAGATTTGCTTTGAAGCAAATCTTCTCTTCTAGATGTAGATTATGCCTATATTTCCAATTTTCGGGTACAGGTTTTCAAAGTCCAGATCTGTCTCTGATGGTGTAAGAAAAGTGGCAATGAGATTCAACTGTCGAAGAGTTTCACATTTGATTGACTCTTTTTCCACCCTCAGCTTTTTGCCCTCCATTTGAATGAGCACAGCATACCAGGAGGCTGACACAGAGCTGCAAGCAGTCATATGCTTTGTGCTTGAATTTGACATATGAGATGTGGAATGGACAAGATCATTGTGAAGTTGTCATTAATCAGCCAGGCACCAAAGTCACTGAGCTGTCATTGATTGGTAACAATATCATGAGAACTAAAAATAGGTATAGTCCATGCACAACAGAACAGTTAAATCTTTCCTGACAGACCATATGGATGAGGACACTGGGATCTCTCAAGTCAGGTGATCTCTTGCAGGAGGCATAACTGAGGTGAAAGATAATAAGGAAAGTACCCGAAAATGTTGCCCTTCAAGACAGGTGGTGTCTCATCAGATTGCCCTCTCAAGACAGGGCTACTGTACTCTCTTCTTAACTGATGGCTGACTGCACTCAGACGCTTTGTTCATGTCAATGTTTATGAACATCATGTACATGTAAATACAAATATGATCAACACAAAGCTGCCCAATATTCACACAGGGATCTCTCCAAACTCATGCTTCTGCAAGAATTTTTACCCACCTATCCCTATAATGATTTTTTACTTCGTTACATATGTCAGTCATTCTTTAAAATATGTTACAATGTCAACATTACTTCATCAAAATTACAAGATTTTTTAATGTAAGTAATCTCTGTCAGACTCAAACACCACGATAGTTTCTATTTTTGGCATTTAAAAAAAAAAAATCTTTTTGCAGTCATTTACCGGAACAAAACATTTGTTTGAAGACAAGTCTCAAAAACATTAATTACAATAAGCCTACCAAAATATCGCTTTGTGGAGAACATTGAAGTCTCCCTACCTATTACAAAAGTAGCAGGACACAACCTGATCTGGTTAATATGTTTTCCAGTCCACGAACAGCTCCAAGAAATATGAAACTCAGATTGAAATGCTTAATAACCAACTTACTGTCATGTCTTTTTCTTTTGTAGGGGTGGGAGCCAGACAGGCTCATTGAGTGTTCTTTGACAGTGGGGGGTGGGGGTGGGGGTGGGGGCATACAGGCTTACTGAGTGTTGTAAGACACGGGGTTGGGGGTGCCATACAGACTCACTGAGTGTTGTATGATGGCAGACGGAGAGCATACACACTCAGTGAATGTGGTATGACGGGACGGGGGGAGCATAAAGACTCACTGAGTGCTGTATGGCGGGGTGAGGTTACACAGGCTCACTGAATGTGGTATGATGGGGGAGAGGGGCGCATACAGGCTCACTGAGTGTTGTATGGCGGGAGGGGGTATACAGCCTCACTGAGTGTTGTATGACGGAGAAAGGGAGGAGCACACAGGCTCACTGAGGGATGTATGATGGGACAGGGGAGGTATACAGATTTGCCGACTGTTGTTGGGGGGGAGGGGGCATACAAGCACGTTGCATGTTGTCTGACCGGGGGAGAGGGGGGAGGAGGGGGGGGATACAGGTTACTGAGTGTTGTATAACATGAGAGGGGCATATAGGCTCACTGAGTGATGTATGACAAGGGAGAAGGCATACAGGCTCACTGAGTGTTGTTTGACTGGGAGGACATACAGGCTCACTGAGTGTTATATGAGGAGGGAGGGGACACAGGCTCATTGAGTGCTGTATGACAGGGGAGGGGGCATATAGGTCACTCAGTGTTGTGTAAGGGGAGGGCGGCATACAGGCTCACTGACTGTTGTTTGATGGGAGGGGCATACAGGTCACTGAATGTTGTATGACATGGTGACATACAGGCTCACTGAGTATTGTATGATGCATGGGGAGCATACAGGCTCACTGAGTGTTGTGTCATGGGGGAGGGGCCCTAAAGGCTCACTAAGTGTGGGATGATTGGGGGGAGCACACAGGCTCACTGAGTGTTGTATGACAGGAGGAGACATACAGGCTCACTGGGTGTTGTATGAGGGGGAGGGGGCATACAGGGTCATTGAGTGCTGCATGATGGAGGGAGGGGCATATAGGTAAACGATTGTTGTATGATGGGAAGGGGGGCTTACAGGCTCACCGAGTGTTGTACAGGGAGATGGGGCATACAGGCTCACTGTGTTGTATGATGGGGGGAGAGCACACAGGCTCACTGAATGCTGTATGACAGGGAGACATACACAGGCTCATTGTGTGTTGTATGGCAGGGGACATACAGGCTCACTGAGTGTTGTATGACAGGAGGGGACATACAGGCTCACTGAGTGTTGTATGACAGGAGGGGGCATATAGGCTCACTGAGTGTTGTATGACAGGAGGGGGCATATAGGCTCACTGAGTCACTGAGTGGTGTTGTCGGAGGGGGAGGGGGACATACAGGCTCACTGTGTGTTGTATGGCGGGGGACATACAGGCTCACTGAGTGTTGTATGACAGGAGGGGACATACAGGCTCACTGAGTGTTGTATGACAGGAGGGGGCATATAGGCTCACTGAGTGTTGTATGACAGGAGGGGACATACAGGCTCACTGAGTCACTGAGTGGTGTTGTCGGAGGGGGAGGGGGACATACAGGCTCACTGTGTGTTGTATGGCGGGGGGGGGGGGGGGGGACATACAGGCTCATTGAGTGTTGTATGACCTGTGTTTGCTGCTGTCTTGGCAACCAAGGACTAGTTACTTTTCCTTGTGATGTCCTTTCTGACACATCACTCCAATCATGCAGGCCAGACAAGAAGTTTGAGCTTGAGTTTCAGACAGGTCACCCCCACCTAATCTGTCACACAACTGACTGTTTTCTTTGTTTTTGTTTTCCCGTGAGCATTGTAACATATGACCTTCATGACAGTTACAATGTTACCGCTGCCTGTACTAGCAGTGGTTACAGGTGGCCCTAACTGCCACTGAAAACAATCTGCAGGATACAAAACTGATCTGGCACTTTCTGTATTGTTTGGTTGTCTGTTACTGGTCTTGTCTGATCTTTTTCAACTACAATGTTAGTATTTTTCACTATTCACCTCTTCACCCCCATTCAGGCACAATCACTGCACATCAAATACATGTACTGCCTCTTCTGATGTGTCTTTGTTTCTCCTTGACAGAACACAGTCTGACGGTGAACTGCTCAATGGAACCTACAACGTGCGAGACTGTGAGACGAGCAGATTTCTTTTACAGCGTTTCATCTGTGCTTTCAGCTGGCCATGATTCAGTCATTGCAGGTGAGAACATGACTTGTCCATCATGTTTTCCCTTTGTTTCAGACATAAAAAGTGCCCTCAATTTCAACTGCTGTTTGATGTGTCCTGAATCTACTTAAGTTTCTCTTTGAATTTCATAGTTGCAACATTCAAACAAACATAGGAAGATTTAATAGTCAGTCAAACAAACATAGGAAGATTCAATAGTCAGTCTTTCAGTTGCAGAGTCACAGAAAAGCGGACTACATGTAAATAAAGGGTTGAACTCTTGCCCAGCCCCCAGAACTGGACATGGGGAACTTAGTCAGTGACCTCGAAAGAGTTTTCAGAACTCTGAAACGGAAACGTTCTTTCCACAATTTGAAGGAAAGTCGGGAACCATAAACCACAGATGTGGCTAAGCCCCAACAACATACTTCCAATGTCATTGCCACTTCTGCATCATGTCCTAACATTGACCAGTCTGCTTGTAACTTCAAACTACCCAGTATATTCACACCTACAGAGGCAGAACTAGCAGACCCCCAACCTTCAGGCATTTTGCAGATCACTGAGGTGTAGTGGCCGGATATGGCTCAACTTTGTGTTATGTGGTCGATAAATCTGTTCATTTTGCATGGTTGCTGGTCGCATTTAACTAGGTGGTCGTTCAAACCGGGTGGTTGCTCATAGGAGGGGTCTTTTAACCCTTAAACAGTCAGACCGGTCGTTAACGACCGGTAGTCACGTGATTTTATGCTGGGCTCACACTAGCTTAGCCTTACTTGTGTAAACAACACATAAATCATCACCAAACTGTGCACAGACAGCTATTGTGTTTCCCCCACGAAGCACATCGATCTCTTTATGTATACCACTCCCTCTAGCGTCCCTGCTTATCGTCAAGGGGATTCCCCGGTGATTCCCTTGAGGTGCGTGATGTCACTAAGAGGGCAGCATCCAGTACCAGTTCAGCTGCAGGTGTCCGTCAATTACGTAAAAGTGCCGAGGCTATTAACCTTAGTCAGGAGTTGGCAGGGAGGGATTATGTAAAGGAGGGGGACAGTGAAGTCAATGTGGGGTGTGAGGATGTAAGTATTTTGTTTATAATGAGGCTGGAGCCCACAGAATTCAAGCATATCAACGGACCATGTGGTTCCACGGTGGGTCCCATACCCAGTCATTCAGGCTCGTTGCAGCCGATCGCTCACACAATCACTGAGTCATGCAATGCCCTTGCTCTTTCCAAGTATCCCCTAATATGTTTCCCTGTCAAACCTGTGTTTATCAATAAACTTTATGAATAAGACCTTTTGCCTTGGCCCAGTTATGGAACCTTGCATTCAAACCTAAATTGTTAATTGTTTCTCTGAATGCACTCAATTATTTACACGGGGGGGGGGGGGGGGGAGCATGGTTGCAGATACATGATAAATATTGTTGTCAGTCTCAAAGACTGTGACAGGCAGCCAATAGGGAGGGCCTACTTTGCCTTTTGCACTGGAATTGATGACTATTTTTGCATGTACACTGTATACATGCATGGTGTCATCCACATTTGCAAACTACATATCAGTATAAGGCCTGGCACATATGATTGTGGATCCAACTTGTTTCCATGGCAACATATTAAAATGGGGGAAAACCACCAATTTTCCATAAAAATACTGCAGTGTTGTTCTATTTCAGTTTTCGTACATAATATTTAACCTGGAACATAATCTATGAATAGTTATTGTGACTAATTTTGTTATGCAAAGTAACTGCCTGCTACCGGCTCTGCAGACTTATGTAAAAATGCAGTTTTTCCGGTTTTTAGCCAAGTACAAGCAACATTTTAACAGTTGCTATGGAAACAGGTCATGTGATCATGTTTTATTTTCAAAGTTTACTGAAAGTTTATTTCTCTGGTTATCCAAATACCATGCATATGTTGAGAAAAGGATGCTTTACATAAAATGAGGAGATACTTTGTTCTCTTATTTAGCAGATTTTAAATGTTTTTTGCCATTTATTAGTGTTTAAAGTGGTTGCCATGGCAACCAGTCACGTGACTATGAGCAATTCATTGCACATGATGAAACCTTGCATTCCGGGTATCACAATGATATATACTTTTGGTATGCTACAAAGAAAACTGTTCCTAGTGCACTGTGCTCAATGAAAATCGTTACTTTTATTTTCACTGGTACAAAAATTAACCTGACCCTTTAAGGGTTAAGACAGGAACTACTGTACATGTTTGCAATCCTACTGAGTTATTTACATGTTCTGATGTATGTAACCATGAGCCTGAAATAAATTAGATTCACACCATGTCAATGACTAGATACAATATAGCTTTGTGTTTCTTGACAAGGTCTATCATGTAGCCTGTGATGGCACTTGGCCATTAGCTGGACCACCTGATATGTATGTGTGTAACATAAACACATACATGCATACACCCAGTTCTAATGTCCTTTGGCACACAAGAACTATGCTTAATCTTGTATACATGGCACTTACATGTAAGTCTTTGGCTGGACCATCTAAATATATATGTATCAACTCAGTTCTTATGTCCTTTGGCACACAAGAACTATGCTTAATCTTGCATACATGGCACTTACATGCAAGTCCTTGGCTGGACCATTTAAAATGTCTGTGTGTAGCATCTAAATATATATGTATCAACTCAGTTCTTATGTCCTTTGGCACACAAGAACTATGCTTAATCTTATACATGGTACTTGGCTTTCTACTAAACATCACAGAACCTAGGGTTCCCAGCATGTATTTTCTACCACAAATACACAAAGGGCTTGATCCACCACCAGTGTACCCATATTGAGTGCAAATGAATGTCCTACAGAAAGAATCTCAGCCTATGTCGATTTTTTTCTTAATCCGCCAGTGTAAAAAGATTCCAAGTTATATGAAGGACACCACAGACTTCATCAACAAAAATTGAAGCACTACCCATTTTACCCGAGCTGCTTACTGTTAACGTCAGATGTACATGTACAATCCTTATACACCAACTTAGTGCCAGATGAAGGTCTCCACAGTGCAGCCAGAGCTCTGTTACACCTCCAACAACTTTGAATTTTGTGGTAGACCCTTCCTGGAAATAAGTGGGACTGTGATGGGCACAAAAATAGCACCTTCATTTGCCAACATATCTATGGCCATACTAGAAGAACAGAAACTGCTAAAATACCCTTCATCTCCCCTTGTTTAGTGGCGTTTCATGGATGACATTTTCTGCATATGGACATACTCAGACAAGTATTCCTTTAAAAGGAAGTTTCCACGAAGGTTAAGCTAGAATGTAATGGGACCATTATAAATTGTTTTTGGCATATCTGACATGGGCCTATTATTCTCACATTGTTGACTGCATGCTTACCAAGGCATCCATCTACTTGTACTTAGACACATAATATGGGGATGCAACAATGCATTGGGATAGTTCTTTAGAATTCCAGTATATGTATTACATGCAAATGATCAGCTTCTGTATTGTTGAAGTACATGTGTACACAATTTTTATCTTTAGATAAAAACCAATCTTCGAGAATTGGCTCTAATTTGGACATATAATTATCACAACATTTCAGGATAAATATTGTTTGTTGCACCCGGACAGATTTGCTGGCAAAATAAATCTATCCTCTCTTGTTAACCCTTTCCCCCTCAAACTGGCCAAAACCGGCTGGTGGTCAAATGTCGTCTGCTCCTGTGTTTTCAACTAATTTCAACAGTTATGAAAAATAATTTGACTGAGAAATGTACATGAGACTCATCAAGATCACATGCCCCAGGTCAACAGCTTTCCTTGGCATGGGTTGGGCACAAAGTGCCCAACCCATGCCAAGGAAAGCTGTTGACTCAGTCTTAATTCAAGGGGGAAAGGGTTAATGTTTTGCATTCTTATGGAATAGCAAGAGTTAAACTAGGGTTTGAGTACAATCTTAAGCTATAGTTTATTCTTTCATGATAGGAGTTTATTCCATTATGATAACAGTTGGTGGGGAGATATAATGCAATCACAAAAAATCAGTCAAAGCCCAAAACTTAAAGCAATGATGCAGATTTTCTATCAATATATTAATTAGGACACACATGTTTTAGGATAAGTAATGAATTTACTCCACTTCTGTGTACAATTAGACACAAGTTAGTTGCTAATCATAGACCAAAGGTCCCATATATATATATATATAAAATTTGTGCTAACCTAGCAACATTGCTTATGATACCTTTTGTTTTTATAATCTGCAAACATGTTTGACAGTGGGTATTCCATTGCTTTCTGAATTTAATAATCTCCCAGCAGAGGCAGTAGGCTGGTCCCCTGCCTCACCGCTCCGTATGTGCCTTTCTTCCAGGAGCGATCAAAGTGCTGTAGTGAGGGGTAGGGTGGCCAGGGAACCAGGCTACAGAGGCAGTAGCCAAAGGGCCCCATCCATCCATGAAAATACCAGTTGCACATACATGTACATAACTGACAAAGCCTGTTTACAGGGCATATATATTGTGTTACCTAGGTCATGCCTTGTGTCATCCTTGGGTATAGGCTCCAAAACATGTTCTGAGTAGTTACCCGCTGAAGATCCTTTAATTTATTTGGGCTAATACAGCCCATGTCAGAATTTTACAGAGGAACATGTGCAATATGAACAATAGAACTTCCATATGTATATAGGTTAGACAGGGACAGTTTAGCTTATAGAGAGTAATGATTTCAGACTGTGGAATAGGGTAATGACACCTAGGAAGTGGTTCAGGACAAAAAGACACAAATTATAAAATTTGGTGAATGTAACACAGTATTGAATAGCATGGGAGACAAACTGTTGCCTACTGTGTATGTTTAAAGGATGAAGGAATGTAATTTACATAAACGCCCACAGACTGACCCGCAGTCATTGTTTTCAGAGTCTGCTGAAAACAAAAATGATTAAAAGACTTCATTACACATTTGAATCCTTGCCACCACACCATCAAGTTTACGTGCAACTAAGCAAAAACAGAAATGAATTATCTTGACACACTGGTCAAGATAGATGACCAACATAGAACATATACCACTCCCTACATGAGGCCAACAGACACAAACGGATGTACATTACAGATCAGCCCACCCTAAACACTCCAAAATGGGGGGGGGGGGGGGGGATGGGGGGGCCATATAGCCAGTTGCTACAAATTAAAAGGATTTGTACCAAACTACAGGACTTTGAGAAAAATTATCAAAATATCCTCAAATATTATGAAAATAGGGACTATCCCTCCTCCTGCCATCTTCACAGAAACAAAATCCAGAGTACACTCTGTAGACTCTGTTGAAGAAAGGAGGCTACACAAAAGCAGAGTCCACTCTGGCTTTTTCGCCTCGTCAATCATCTTTGTGGTAATGGGATTATTTAATAGCGATGTGATAAGGAGACTGCAGGGGGACAATTAACCTGCGCAAGTGTATTACAGGTCCATCCACTTTGGGCTGTTAATATCACACATCCTCAAGCAAATTATATACCAGTTTTGAAACCTGAGAAACATATTTCAACTTAAATTTATATGAATCAGTGGATTTGACACTTTCATAAGTGCCAGCAGTGCCCTTAACATGCTGTAAGCGAGTGCATTCGAACACAGTCATTGAGTTGGCCTGCTTTGTTGGAGTGACTCTCACGTACCTTGTAAACATTTGGAATGATCTAGAATGGGGACCTACATTCATTTGGGTAGGACTCATTTCATTTTAAACAAAAAGGAAAGCCCAGATGTAGTCCACACAGGTCTCAGTGAATTGGGATGTGTGACCTATTGGAAAACTCTGGAATACTGATGAGAGTTCTCAGCATAGGTATATAAAGCAGTTCCCTTCAAGACTTGAGAGAGGAGAATTCTAAAATATGACAGAAGCTGTGTGTCTTCAAGCCAGTGGGACTGTGAGCTATTTTATTGCCAAGGAGATACTCATTTATACACTGTACCTGTGGAGTGTGGACAGTGTCTTTGAGTGGACTGGTATATTTGGTTTTTAACTGTACCATATTGGAACCAACTTGTACCTCTGTAGGATTTAGACCAGACTATTTGGCACCTACCATATATGACTTGGAACAGTGCCTGTGCAGAATCTCTCGCCAGAGATTAGGATTTACCTGTAGTTTGTTAATTTATTTGAGTGTCAGCATAGCTAAGTGTGTAATTTCATTTACTTACTTTGTCTTGATTGTTGATTGTTAATATATTGTTATTGTTAAAGTTATCTCATAGTTGTCTATCTTTGTTGAGCTCTACTACGATCTAGAATATTCTGAAGGTGAGCATCGTAACATTTCTTCATGCACCAACCCATAGTAAATGCTAATAGCACACAAAAGTCAACACTGAATTTTGAAGCTAATGAAAGACATTTATGTATCCAAGATTTCTTGTAAATACATGTATCTGCAATGAGTAGGAAGTTTTAAATTTCCTGTTACTACATGTATATGGTATAGAAAATAAGTCAAAATTATGAGAACATTTCAGAAAGTGGGGAAAACTGTGTTGGTCATAGCACAATTCGATCAGGTTTGCAAGTTTTAGACAAGAGAACTGTGACAGTCCTGTGCTTGGCTGACCTTGCAGGCAGAACAAAATGAAGTGGTCACCTTTAGAATTACATCAAGGTCACCTCTACTGCAGTCTGCAAAAGTATAACGTACTGTCTCAACAGTCAATATCCCAGCTCATATAAGTGCTGGCTCAAATAGTTTTAAAGTTATTGAATGAACAGTAATAGCCATGAACACTAGTGACCTTGTGACCTTAGTAATAAAGTCAAGGTCACATACTGTTAAATCTAGTCTACATAGAGGACCACCAACATCAAAGTCTTGGCTCAATAGTTGTCAATTCATCAGGTAAACAGTAAAATCCAGTAAGTAGCCTGTAACCTTGGGAATGAGATCAAGGTCATCTATTCAATCTGCAAGTCCTGCCTTCCAAAGAAGAAATGTCCCTATACAATTTCAAAGCGATTACATGTGCATTTTCAGAGAAAAACAAATTTTAAGTTTTTGCCAAAGAAATTAGAAAAAAATCATAGAACTCCAGAAATCAATGTCACATGACCACTTGGGTAAATTTGGCCAAGATCCAACCAAAGTACCTCCCAGCCTAGTTTGAAGTGAATCTGGTGGACAGTTTTGGAGAAGTTGACAATGCAAGTTACCATAGCAATCCCCTTTGGCCTACATAGTATTTAATCTGAATGTACATATAAAAGGATAAGTACCATTTTTTTTTTTTTTAAATTAGGGATGAGCAGTAATGCCACCTAGTCAACAAATATTTTGTAATTGACAATTTCCAAATCCATAAATCTTTGGTCCACGTCAGGTGAATGGTGAATGGCTGGTTTTAATGCACATCATTCACAAAGCTGCAAATACAAGAATGGTTTCATGAAGGAATGGAACAGGTTACCATTACGATGACAAATTTACAACATGCTCTATCTTAAATAGGAAAATTAAAATGCCATCAGAGATTGCTAGATCTATGCCTCCCCCCAACTCTAGATCTGTGACCTTGGGTTTGGGTCAAGGTGATCCATCTTCAAACTTGTCTCAGACCTTATGCAAGATTCAAACCATGTACAATAAGAAAGGTCTATGTTAAAAACTTTTCAACTTATCACATGAAAACTAAATTCACAAAAAAATCTGTGACCATGTACAATAAGAAAGGTCTGTGTCAAAAACTTTTTAAATTGTCATGTGAAAACCAAATTCACTAAAATGACTCTGTGACCTTAGGAATTGGCTCACAGGCACTCATCTGAGACCTTATGTAGGACAATAATCACCTGCAATTTGACGAGCCCATGTTGAAAACTTTCAACTTATTGTGTGAAAACCAATTTCACTAAAATGGGTCTCTGACCTTGCGAATTGGGTCCAGGTCACCAATTTTCGAACTTGTCTGAGACCTAATTCAGGACTATTGGCAAGTGCAATATGAAAGCCCTATGCATAAAACTTTTCAAGTTATTGTGTGAAAACAAAATTCCCTAAAATGGCTCTGTGACTTTGGGAATTGGGACAAGGTCACCTATCCTTGAACTTGTCAGAGACCTGATGTAGGACTGTAATCATGTACAATCTGACAAGCCTATGTCAATAATTTGTCGAGTTATTACATGAAAACCAAATTCACTACAATGGCTCTGTGACTTTGGGAATCGGGTCAAGGTCAGCCCATCTTTGCACTCATGGGAGACCTGATTCACGACCATATGCATGTGCAATATGACAGGCCTATGTCAATAAATTTTAAAGTTATCGCATGAAAACCAAATTCACAAAAATGGTTTTGTAACCTAAGTTGGATTTAGGTCAGGGTCACCCATCTTCCAACTTGAGGGAGACCTTATATAGGACTGTAATCACCTGCAATTTGACAGGCCTATGTCAAAAACTTTTCAAGTTATCACATGAAAAACAAATTCACTAAAATGGCTCTGTGATGTTGGGAATTGGGTCAAGGTCAACAATCTTTAAATTTTTCAGAGACCTTTTTCAGGACTATCAACAAGTGCAATATGAAAGCCCTATGCAAAAAACTTTACAAGGTTATTGTGTGAAAACCAAATTTCCTAAAATGGCTCTGTGACCCTGGGAATCGAGTCAAGGTCACTCAACTTGGAACTTATCTGAGACCTTATTCAGGACTATAAGCATATGCAGTATGAAAGCCCTAAGCAAAAAATTTTTGAGTTATCGCATGAAAACTGTGTCCATCTGGACACACAAAAAGTAATCGTTATATGCCCCCTCCTCCTTCGAAGGGGGAGGCATAATCATGCTGGGAAAATAAGCAAAAGGATTTAAAGCTTACCATTATGACACAATCTATATATATAGTCTAGGACTGGAACTACCATTCTTCTGATTTATTTTGTCAGATACCCTTCCTACTTATTGTCACCTGTTTGATTATTTTTCTGTCATCTGATTTTGCTCCACCTCACAAAAATGTTCATCCCATATGGTATCTGTCTGTGACTTGTTTTTTCGTAACATAATGGCTGCCTGGTGATCTATATCCTATACATCAAGGCATCATGAGCTATAATTTTAACTGATGGGATTACAAGTAAAGTTTTAAACACATGTAAGTTCCTTGTAACATAATCATTGCCCTCAACATAGATGGCGCCACATTCATTTGGCAGCCAAAAGTGATGATTGGTAAGTCAAATCACGCCTTGCCTGTATGCAAAATTATGTTTGCTGCAGAGGGCTCAAGTCATTATATGTTTGATTACTAACCAATCATCAGTCAGTCAAAATTCAAAATTGGCATGATTTGAAACACTGCGTGAAAGAGCTGAGATTTGGTTTCCGAAGTGCCCACAAAATTATCTTGTTTCTGTAAATGTACTTAGATTTCTGATATCTTATCTTATCTTATACAACATACCATATTGTTAATGTACACAATTTTTCGAAAGTGCTTTTCAATGATTATCTTATGTAGTTACTTGGGTATCTGATATATCTTATCTTATACAGCATATACCCGAGTATCTGACTGTTAATATACACAATGTTTCTGATGAGCTATAAAAATATTGTTTGAAAAAATGTAGTTTGTTTGAAAAAATGTAGTTACATGTACTTGGATAGCTCATATCTTTACAACATAGATACATACAGGGTGTGTGCACGTTGTATAAGAAAAGATATGAGATATCCACAACAGTTTTTGTGTACACAATGTTTCTACAGTGCCTATCAAAATTATCCTGTTCTGTAAAGGTAGTTATTTGGATCTCTCATATATGCTAATACATTATATTGTATACATAAGCTGGTGAGCCAGTTGGCCAATTATTTTTGCAAGAAACATAAACAATGCAAGTCCTTCTTTACCTGATTACTTTCTGCCAGGCCAAATGGTAGATACGTTGTTACAGTTACCAGCAATTTTGCCACAACAACTGGCTAAACAGGTATGAATGAGGACTCATCATTACATAATGGCAGCTGGTTATCCTGCAACAGTATGCTACAAGCAAACCATGATGCACCTATTAACCCTTTCCCCCTTGAATTAAGACTGAGTCAACAGCTTTCCTCGGCTAAGTGCCCAACCCATGCCAAGGAAAGCTGTTCACCTGAGTCATGTTGTCTGGACAGGTCTCATCTTCAATTCTTAGTCAAATTGTTTTTCACTGCTGTTGAAATCAGTTGAAAACGCTGAAGCAGACGACATTTGACCACTAGCCGATTTTGGCCAGTTTGAGGGGGAAAGGGTTAAGTACATGTACTACTATTTGCTGCCCACCACCACGATGACAACCAAGGTACATACACCCAAATAGCCCATACTGAAAGATGGACAACTTGTTTACACTGTCACTACCCATTAGAACTGAGCTTTGTAATGTTTTAATGTTTGTAAACAAACTAATTTTATTTTTGTACATTTGACGTCTTAATACATCAAGCACATTCACAATAACTTTTCTCCTGCATATCTGAGCACCACATAATACCCTCAACAAGGTTAACCCTAGTGCTGCGAGGCCCATGTTTATACGGTCCAAAATGCAGGTTAAAAAACAATTCAGCAGTACTAGGTAAATGAACACTGTCTCAGGACATTCTGAATTGTCACCAAGGACTGGCATTGCCAGGAAGAATGTCTGGAGAGAAAGTACTGGAGTGTGGAATAAAAATGCAAAAGGTTAATTTTTTGGTCAACAGACCTCTAATTGGATATATGTAATAATATTTTTCATTGACATAAGCTTCCTGCTAGCAAGCCCTGCTATGGGGTCCATTCAGTGCAACATTTCAAAATTAATTATAAGCATTTTACATAAAAGCATAACTCAGTATTAATTTAAAACTTCACCACAAGAATATATGAATTTCCAAAACATCATCTGTGGGACTAACTGCATATATGGATAAAATATAAAGAGATATCTAACCAGTACTCTAGTGCCTTGCAAAGCAGACAGCCCACAATGTCTGGCCACAAAAGTGTTTACTTTGAATTAAATGAACAACAAAAAAGAAATTAACTGGTGGCCCAATGATAACATTGCAGCTGAACAAACTTAAAGTTTCTGCCTTCTCTCCAAGGCTCCTTGATGTACCTGAATTTTGTTGCAACTGGCCAATTCACTAAGTGCCATCAACAATATATTTTGTGTCTAACAGAAGTTTATAACCTGCTTTTTTTTTTTTTGGGTAACATTAACCAAATGATTTCTGTTCTCAAAAAAAAAATCATTTCATCAGCAAAGATTTACAAATTCCATTTCACTTTCATAATTACTTCAAATTTATTAAGAAAAAAACATCAAGAAAGCAAATACATGATTCCACTTTGTTTTAAAGATAGAGAAAAAAAACCACTGGTACTTCAAAATTGAAAAATAACGTTCAGAGAATGAGTTACCCTCAGCACCCACAATCTTTTTGCCTCAATTCTGTATTTAAAAAAAAAAGAGACTGCTGCAGAATATTTTACGTAGAATTTCCATATTATTGTCTATGAAATGAAAGAGCACTTTTGGATGTGTTCCTTGGGCAAGTTCTGGTAGCAGAGACCACTGTACTGTGCGTCCCTCAGAGGGCCATCAAACAAATACTTCAATATTTCATAACAGGTTTAAAAATAATAACAAGAAGCTGGTTTTCAATAGGAATGTGGTCCATTATAATGTGCATCTCTGAAAAAAATTTGCTGAAGCTACGTTGAATTCTTGTTGAGATATATAATGGTAAAGTTGCCCCTTGTGCACCACTCAGATGGTCTTGAAGATAAATACTTTCAAGTTTCATAAAAAGTTTACAAATACAAAGAGGAAGCTGGTTTAACATAGGAACCTGGTCCACCATAAAATACATCTCTTATATAAATTTGGTAAAACTGCGGTCAATATTTTTTGAGATATCTATCATGGTCATTTGGAACAACAATTTTAGAGCAAGCATTTGATTTGCTGGTGCCACCAGCAAATTGACACAGTTTGAAACTGTATTAATTCCAATACTGGTTCAAAATACATGATGGCAACACATAAATTTGAATCCAGCAGTAAAACTGCCTAAATTTTGTGTGTGGGTTTTCTTTTTCAGTTCTCTGGTGCTCATAACGAGACAGATATATGTTGAAACTTGTCTTTCAATGCAATACAAGGGCAGGTTCCAAAAAAGGGTGATATTGGAGGGGGGAGGGGGTCATTCCCAGTTCAGGTTTTTATTGGAGATTTGCAAAACTTTTTTTTTTTGTGTACACGGTCCTTTAGGGAACTGAGGCACCAAAAGGGATAGCAATGCAATATCAGGTTTATGATGGCTCTAAGTGACACTTAAAGCTAAGGAAATGTACACTTCTAGTGCTGACAGGTGCCTATTAGTTTTCATCTTATCACTACACCTTCATAGCATGCACTTTCCAGGAAAACTTCAATACAGCTTTCCCTGCCACCCACTAGGTGCTGACTTACCCAGCAACATCTGTACTGGGTCAAAATTTTAATCTGGAGAGAGTATTTTCATACCATTCATTTTTTTTTTTTTAAATAAGGGGTTATTCACAATTGTGATCATTTACATGAGCTTACAAATTGTGATATTACATTGTTGAATCTATTGCCATACATACACCTCTGAAAAGTTGTTCCAACACTTTCATAAACCATACTTTATCATTTACTTTCATCATATTCATATTAGAAATTAACTTGGTGCTGTTAAAAGAATGACAAACGTGTGAACAATTCATAGTTTTAACAATTTTCTTGCAAAAGTTTCTTTATTCCACACTCCTAGCTTTGCTTGCTGACATACTGACAACTCAGCTTTAATCCTCTTTGTTCAGCTTTAACCATTCTCTGTTCCTTTGCATATACATGCAACAGAATTTGAAGTTTACAGTAAGACATACTCTTTTTCTTAAGGTGCCAGTGCTTACCGGAGATCTTCAAATCAGTGAAATTGAGATTTTGTTACTTTTGGGATGATTAAGTGCTAATCTTTATCCATGGCAAATAGTTTCACTGTAACTTGTTTACTTCTATGCAAAACTTTAAGATGAAAAAGTGTCCATCTGTCAGTACAAGCTTAATGGAGTCGCTCAATTAATTGGCTGTTAAAGGTGGTCACTAATGGTGATGTTTAGATAACCATTCACAGTCAAAGCCTCACTGGATGTGTTTTCACAAGTGAGGGGATTATTTCACAGACCTGTGCCTGATTACAAGCACTATGTTGTTTGTTAGTGTGCAGGTCAAAGTTATTACAGAGCTTAAAGGATTAGCATTTAATCATTCTTCTTAATGGCCTAGCAGATGTCATTTGCGGGCAATTAAAGTCAGTGAATCTCCCTGGCTATCTTTGGTAGTGAATATTAGTTTAAACATATTTATTTCACACTGGATAACCCAATAGTGAATCAGAAGCAAATTTTTACAAGACTTGGTAATTTTAAGAAAGCCTCACCCAAAACTGGATGGATGAATCTTTGTGAAATTAACAGCTATGTAAAGACAAGAGTACAAGTTATTTAGGTGGCCATTTTTTTGTTTGGCAATATTCCAATTTTAAATGCTCGTTTTTGAGCTCCAAAATGGAAAAAGTTATCAATGTTAATTGCAGACGCTAAAAAATTCAATAACATAAAAACCATTCCTTTTAATGGAAAACAAAAGAATACCTACGTAAGTTATATTATTGTCTTTCCATGACAGCTGATCTCAAGTTTTTTATGCCAAAGTTAAGTTGTGATCCTTTCTCAAAGTGTAAATCACACCCCTTGAATAAAATGGCCCTCACATTTTACAAATTAATCTTAGAATATTGATTGTTACATGCAAAGAAACTACATATATTGACAAAATGCCTATATGCCTTCTTTGCACCAAATTGGTCTTAGCCTTCAATTTGTGCCAAAGCAAGCAGAAAACTAAAGACTCCTCTTTTCCTACACAAGAAGCTTAAGTGAAGCCACTGACATGACATTTGCGTGTTCTTAACCTTCTTAGTCTGAGCTGGAAGTGGTTAACCCTTTTCCCCCTTAATTTGATGCTGAGTAAACAACTTTCCTTGGCATGAGTGGGGCACTAAGTGCCCAACTCATGCCAAGGAAAGTTGTTGACCTAGGGCATGTGATTTTAATGGGGCTCATCTACAATTCTCAGTCAAAATTGTTATTCATTGCAGTCGAAAATGCTGAAGCAGACGACATTTGACCACCAGCCAGTTTTGGCAGGTTTAAGGGAGGAAAGGGTTAATGTAACTGCATGCAGCTTTGACCAGTGACCAGAAAATCAAGGGTGCTGTCTTTTCAATGGATTGGCCATGCACATGTTGGAGGTCTTGAATAACGCATTAATGTGAACTCCGTTGTGCTAATCCACAAGTCTAGTCTCTACACACAAGTTGGCAATATTCCAATACATATATAAACACAAAATCTGGGTCTCTCAATCTGCAGGTAATGAGTAAAAATTGAGTAAACTTTCATGACTTCCTGCTTTCCTTTCCCATACAAAATGAATAGCAACGGCAATGAATTCTCCAATTTGAAAAGTTTCAAAGTCATTCTCAGACACTGTGCAAAAAACACATCCGGCAAAACCCACCAACAGAGAGAGAGAGAAAGTTGTCAGACAAAGTTGGTAGAGAGAGCGAGAAGGAAAGAGCGAGAGTTTTAACACCTCTAAACAAAGTTACTTGCAGGTAATCAATTATGGCCATATTAAGAAATCTTTTTTGGGCATGCATTTTTTGGGGGGGGGGGGGGGGGGCAGGGAGGATAATATGTTTGATTGGACCCTGACAGTCCAATACTGACAGAGCCTCCAAGACTCCTGCCTCGGTGGGAGATCTCTGCTTTTTGTAAAATTAAAAAAAGTAGCATTATTCCATTGGTGGCTGTAAAGTTGTAGTGTTTTGTGTTGTTGTATTATATACGCGTTGGAACTGTCTCTGATGGTTTAAAATTCAGGAAAAAAAAGAAGGCGCAAATTTCAAATTTTCCTGGAGGAGCATGCCCCCAGAAACCCATAGCTACGCTTTGGACCTTCAGCCATGTTCAGCACTTGCCCTCATGCTTTTCAGAACCTGCAGGAGGGAGATATCCTATTTTAACATAGGCTAGCTTGGAGGCTCTGTACTGACATGATGACCCTGATGACCTTGCCAATAATGATTTAAAATATTGATTGAAATATTTATTTTGCAAATCAATTTTTGTCTTTTGACAAGGGATGACTATTTAGACAGCAACTCATTCTAGCCTCTATTATCACTCATGCTGCAACCAAGTGTGAGCTGATCCACTGTTCTGTCATGGACATACTATATGTCCAAGGTTCTGTCAAATAAAATGTTGAGTCTTTACTAGCCTGCATTCATGCATGCAACTACCATTCTTAAGGAATCTCTTATGTACTGTCTCCCTGTCACAGGTCATGTGTCTTGTTTATTCCTTCATGTGCACACACACATATATATATGAAATATCATGTGTCACCTTTAGTCCGGACTTGGCTTTGACAATGACAAATAGGCCAAGTGGCGACTGCCTTGGTTGGCGGTTGTCCAACTTCGTTTGTCTTCACAAATAGTATAGTAACACATATAATCATAATTTAGCCAGATTAAGAGACCAGTGGATATCATAACAGAAGGCATATTGGGGGCTGCTTTTTTCTCTCTCTCTCTTCCTTGTGTAACTGGTCCTGTGTCGTAAGCTGGTTTGAGTCAAATATGAAATATTCTGGCCCGGAACAGACAAATGGCAACATGTGGCGACTGAACTTAAAATGGAAATGATCAATTGCCTCGTGTGTAACATTTGTTTTGGGACCACATGATATCCTCCCTGCACAGATCCCAGGACACACCAAATAACATATGCATAAAGTAACACATTCCTCGATTGTGGTACTCACCGCCCTAACCTAAGATGTGTATTGGCGGCTCCAGGCCGCCTGCTTTTGATTTTGACACCTATGTCAGGACTGAGGGATTTCCCAGTTTTGTAGAAATTTGACGATTCCAGTAGTGTGTTGGTTCGTTATTCCAATGTTTGCGACTACGTAAAAGTCCTTAAAGCAACTGTAACTGGTGATCACGAGTCTGTAGTTATCAATGTTTCAATCTGCAACTGGGTCAGTCTCACAAACCTACAGGAAACAGACAAAATTTTGATGAACTCCGCGACGATCCGCTCTGGACACAACATGCCTTGGTCCACGCTGCTGGCCTGAGCGCCATTACAAGAATGAGACCCATCTGGCGGCAAAGCACTCAACTACAAAGTTCATCATCAACATGACCAGAAGAGATTCGGGCGTCATTTTGAATTCGATTTCAATTTGAATCGCATCATGCAAGGTTTCTCTGTGGTCATGTTAGTGGTATTAAGTTTAATTTTTTACATGAAGGAGATAGTATATTGATTCGAAAGAATGAATTATATTCAAATCTATTTCACTTTTAACTTTTAAAATTCAATGTAATAATAATAATAATAATAATAATAATAATGATAATGATGATGATGATGATAATGATAATGATAATGATAATGATAATGATAATGATAATGATAATGATAATGATAATAATAATAATAATAATAATAATAATAATAATAATAATAATAATAATAATAATAATAATAATTGATTAACCCCCCAGGACCCTGGAAAAGTACAATTAACATCAAATATATTCAAAGTCACAGAAATAATCGTATAATACAAATCAAGGAAAAGGAGACCCAATGATTACAAGCACTCAAGTAAGAGGCCAGTGTGCAACTAAAAAACATAAAAAGTACAAAAGCATCCAGTCATGTATAATAACAATGATGATGATGATGATGATGATGATGATGATGATGATGATGATGATGATGATGATGATAATAATAATAAAAGCGGTGGAGTGGAACTAGGTATTGCCTACAAGCTCACGTCAGGTCGAGGCCTGCATGCCCAAGCAGCACATTGCTCACTCCTCCCCACCTTCTCCCCACCCCACAACACCTACCCACCAGATACAGATGTTATTTTAACTTCTACTCGGGGGTTATTGGCCATTGTGCATGTAATGAATCTAAAACAAAAGTTGTAGCATTTTAAATTATGCTAATTAGCAGTATTTGAAAGTTTTAATCTTGAGTATCTTCAAAGCTATAATAGAGATGTCATTCCAACTTCTACTAGGGGGTTGTTGACCATTGCACACCTAATGAATTAAAAACAAAAGTTGTAGCAATTTAAATTATGCTTAACAGCACCATTGGAAATTTTAAATCTTAAATAACTTCAAAACTATATCAGACAGAGATGCTAGTCCAACTTCTACTCCTATGTTATGGACTAGTGTGCAGGTAACAAAGGCTGCACAAATTTAAATTAGGCAAATTATAGGCATTCGAAATTTCAAATCTTGAATGTCTTCAGAAGTATGCACAGAGATTTGTTCAGTGCTCTGATAGGTGCATGGTGACAACTGGTGAGAGAAATTAAAAAAGGAATAGAGTCTGAAGGTCAACTCGGTCATAAAAAATTTAATAGTGAGACCTACCATTAACTTCCATTTCTATCTTCTATGACTGTGTCGCAGTTTGATCCAGTTAAATAGAGTGAAATGAAGCAAAGTCACTTTCTGGGTGTATGTATACATGGGGCTGAGACTAGGATATCCTAGTCTCAGATTGGAGCAAGGCCAGTTGCCTAGCAACAGACTAGTATGTTGGTGAAAGTGGAACTATAGGGCAGGGGTATGGTGGAAGATGCAGTGTGGCTTTGGGTTTTATGTATTCTTTAACTGAAAGGAATAGCAACAAGTGGAATCCAAGAAGGAGTTTCATTTGCATGTGCACAACCACTGGTAAAAATTCAGGTGGAGCCACCCCTCCATCTCCCTCCCCACTAGGTACCTCAGCTGTGACAGAGCACTATTTTAAGATGTTGCCAATTAATATGTTTAAAAGTTGCATAACTCCTGTATGCGCACTGGCAGGTTGTGCCTGCCTCACATACACCAGGGAGGCATGCACACAAGCTTGGCTGGGCTGTGCAAGACAAATGGCTGGGATTACCCAGAGGTTTATGTAGTAAAATTGAACTTAAGTTGAGTTAGAGTACTTTGAGGCAATTTGAAACAGTAATTTCCAACGTCTAAAGGATAAGTTGGGTGTACTGAAGTAAGATTTGGAGCTTGTTACACTGAGGCTGCTTTGGGTAGTCAAGCGTGGCTTTCCAACATTGTCCCTGAAAACCAGTTGATTAAGCTAACTGATTGTATCTGTTATACACTGCAGTACTGAAGTACCCATTGGATACTGTCATACCGATCATACACTGTGGTGCTGAAGTACCCGTTGTACACTGTCGTAACATTGTCGTACAGATCATACACTGTAGTACTGAAGTACCCATAGTGCACTGTCATAACATTGTCGTACAGATCATACACTGTAGTACTGAAGTGCCCATTGTACACTGTCGTAAGATTGTCGCACAGATCATACACTGTTGTCCTTGAAGTACCCACTGTACATTGTCGCACCAATGATACACTGTAGCACTGAAATACCAATTGTACATTGTCTTACCAATAAGCTTTGAAGACACACACACTGATTTGCTATGCAGCGAATCATCTTTTCTAGTTTAAATGTATTTACTGAGGGTGCTTCCACAGCGTTACTTTGAGGCATCTTTCAATCAGTCACCACGAGCTGAGAGAAGAAATGACGTCATATTTCATTGCTATTTCTTATTTTGTCCAATTTGTATTGATATGTCTTCTGAGCATCGATTGTCCTACAACAGTTTGCATATTTTCCCGGCAAGTGTCATATAGTCCATGAGTATATTTATAGACTTGGATCTTATCACCACGTGAACGTCTAAATTTAAGTGTAGGTAATCCCAGGTTTTTCAATCGCTCTTCGTAGCTTAGATCATACATTCCAATTAGGAGTTTAGTGGCCCTCCTTTGCACACCTTGCAGTAAACCTATTTTTCTATCCCTGATTGGACAATGGACTCAACACTGATGATGCATATTCAGTATTGGGTCTAAATGCAATATTGGGTCTAATAATACCTTTGTAAAGATATTTAAACACATCCTTGCTAGTATGATCAAAAGCTCTTCTCATAATTCCTATTAACCTACTTGCAGCAGATGTTATTGTTTCACAGTGTCTATGAAACAATAAATCTTTATCTATTTAAACTCCTAAATCTTTGTCACATTCGGTTTCTTTTAGTTTTAAGACCACGGCATCTGGGTCTTTGCCCATGGCATATTTGTACTCAGGGGAATTTTTCCCAATATATATATATACATACATATATATATATATATATATATATATATATATATATATATATATATATATATATATATATATATATATATATATATATATATATATATATATACACACACATATATATACATATATACATATATATATAAATATATATATATATATATATATATATATATATATATATATATATATATATATATATATATATATATATATATATATATATAAATATATATATATATATGGATAAAAAGTGTTGGCCAGTCGAGCTACCATTGCTAACATCACCGTCTTCCTCAGAGTTTATTTTTCCACATAATTTTGTATCATCAGCATAAATTTTTACATCACAGTTTACCACTTCAGGTAGATCATTGATGACGATAACAAATAGCAGAGGACTCAGCACACTACCCGCAGGCACTCCACTGGTTACACTGCACTATTGACACTCACCCTCTGTTTCCTTTTATTGAAAAATCCATTCATTCATCTGCCTATATCTCCTCTTATTCCATAGCTCTGAATCTAAGAGTCTTTCATTTGGAAGAGAATTAAAAGCCTTTTTCGGAAATCACAACATAAAATATAAATTCCATTGTTTTCTTCTATCAGTTGTGTCCATTCTTGTAAACTTTCTTACAGCTGAGTAGTTGTGGATCGCCCAGGCAAAAATTCCATGATGTTTTGGATAAGAAAAGGATCCCAATGGAAATAAGCAGGCTAATGCCTGCTTTCTTGGGTTATTCTTGGTACTAGCCACAATCGCTTTTATCCAACTAGTATCAATCTTTGTATTAAGTTTATGTATTTATTTTATTGAGTCATTGTATTTGTTTGTAACCAATTTACCTGTTTATATTGTCAATAACATCTGTAGGGTTAGATTTTTTTTTTTTTTTTTTTTTTTTTTTTAAATTTTTTTTTTGTAACATGCCCTGCGGGCAAGTTACACAAAAGCCCAACTTGCCCTGAGATTCCTCAACTTACCACACAAAACAGCTAACTTAGCAAATATAGTGGAACAGTCTTGGTTTTTCACGTCATCATTTTGATACCATGGCTTGAATATCAGCACCCTCATGTGGCGTCATTGTCTTTCCATACAGAATATGTACTGGCTATGTTCATCCAAAATGTTGAAAGTCACTTCCAGTGAGACACCAGCACCACCTCTCGGATTCTATTCTTTTCTTCCCTGTGTCCTTTGCACCCTTTTCAGGGGCATTGCCAATCACAAATGGCCACATGATTTGAGATATTTTAACTGCCATGTTCCACATTTCTTAATTACTGCATGGTTAACAATGCCAAACATATTTGAAGCTGGCCACAAGATCAGTTTGCACCAATCAGTGCCCATATTGATATAGCCTGCCGTGAATAGTGCAACATTGGTTGTTTACCTGTACAGTACCTAAAAACTTAGCTTTGTAACAACTGAGAAAAAAAATGTCAGCTCTTGATTATCTTGAATCACTTTTCTTTAACTTGCCCAATGGGAAACAAAGTTGTAATGTGAACTTGCCCAACAGCACTTGAACTTGCCTCGGGACATCGGGCACTTGCTAAATTCGAACCATGCTGTATGTTCTTTATTTTATTGTTCATATGTTGTCCTGTACACACTTTACTTTCCGTGTATTGTGATTTTACCTATTGTGTGATCATGTCCATGTATTTATTTTATGTATAGCTTTCATTGAATCAAATCAAAATCAAATCAAAATCAAATCAAAATCAAATCAAAATCAAGATTTGCATGCATGATCTTCATGCTAATGATGCGGGGCACATTTTCCTTTTAAAAAGTAAAAGGGTCGTACTGGCGAGAATGGTCAAATATAGCCTACCTCAATATCTGCAATTTTTCGCTATTGGCCTATTCCATTTTAAAATATTCCTTGCATACATAGGCTACATCATGCATGTTTCTTTTCATATAATAGACCTAAGTCTATGTTCATGCCGATTTTATTAGTTCTATTTTTTGTATTATATGTATAAATCTATCATGTAATGTTATACCTTTGGGCATAAAGTAGACTATGTATAATATTTTTATGGTATCAGACATGACTTGAAGTAAAGAACTGTAGGCCTATATCTATGTTTAGGCCTATGTACGAGTATATAATCATTTTCACCCTTTTAATCAATCTAGTCACACCATGGCATGTAAGTTTACTAAGGAAACTACACTCAAAAGCCTTCAGTCAAAATGCAGAGAAAGAGAGACTTAGGATGGTTTCCACCTTTAACGTGATCGAATGCAAGACAACGTAGGGGCCTTGCATTGCATTATGAAAAAGGTGGAAACCAGATTTTACGTAGCGTAAACACAACGTAACGTAAGGAGACTTGGATTTGGTTCAACTTTTCTTACGTTGCATTCTGTTCCATTGTGTAAAGCTTGGAAACATCGAAATACGTAACGCAAGACAACGTCAAAGGCACGGTTTCCATCCTACACATAACGGGACGCAACATGAGGGCCTTGTGTTGCGTTACGAAAGGGGTGGACACCAAATTTTAGGTAACGTAACACAATGCAACGGAACGTTATGTGACTTGGATTTGTTGCAACTTTCCTTACATTATGTTCTGTTGCGTAAAGCCTGGAAACATCGATTTACGTAATGCAAGGCAATGTAAGGGTTATTTATCCAAAATCACCCTATCAAATCAATTTGCAAAAATGTTTGCGGATCTAACATTTATGCTGCTAGGTGCTCCTTACTTTTCGTTATATGAAAGGTGGAAACCAGGTTTTTTATAACGCAACATAACTGAACGGAAACCCCTGACGTTCCGTTCCGTTCCGTTCCGTTACGTAAAGGGTGGAAACCAGCCTTAAGGGTTATTTTCTCGAATTGCCTGATCAAATCAATTTGCAAAAATATTTGCGGATCTGAACGCGCGACTGAACAGGTCCTCCTTACGCTACGTTACGTATAGGGGTGGAAACCTGCCTTTTCTGGTGGCTTTGACAAGTGCAAGAAGTTGGTTGGCGACACTTTTACGTATACATAAAGGGTGAAATTGCCATTTGAGCGAATTTATAGGCCTTATAATCAAAGCAAATTCTGCAAAATTTTACCGGGGACTGATTGAACAGTTCGTCTCACGATGATGATGATGATGATGATGATGATGATGATGATGATGATGATGATGATGATGATGATACAGTTTGACACAGGGAACTGTCACTTGAGTCTTGACATAAGTGGAGGCCTATAAATCGAAACATCCATTACCGTCTATGAACTGTCATTTTACAACAGACTTTGCAGCTAAAACGACTTAGGCCTGTTAAAAGGGTTGAGTTCACAGAACAGAAAGTATTCAGGTGATGTAGAGTGGTTATTATCAATACAGGACAATCATGTGATATGGTAATATAGTTCTTGGTGATAAAATGCTGCATAGGCCTAATACAATATTATGGTGCTGGCATGTGAAGCCCTGGTGATTATTGTGCGACTCTATGCAGTACCAGTAGTACACAAACTTTGGGGTTGATAAATGTAGCAAATTTTGGCAACTATGCCATTAGACCTATTGGTGTTATATATTATTATATACCAGTCAGTTTTCGTAATTGGGTCCGGTTGGTCAGTAAATCTTTGTATAGTTTAACCGCAAACTTACTATCCAATCTCATGTAAATAATTACTGTAACAATAACTTTAACACCAGCAACAAATTTACCACTAATCTGATACCATTTCCACACCATTTTTAAACAGGTACTTTTACACTGATGTTACTTTCTGGACGAGTACATTACCACTAATATTTTTTGGCATAGTTTCGAGACACCTCATTAATCAGCAGTGTTCAGCACTGGAAGTATTTATTCGTCAGTGAGATTAAAATGATGTCATATTTTTGTTCATCGTCAATAAATAATAAAAAATGTTTCTACGTGTGTAGGCTATTTTACTAGTATTTACGTGGAGCATTCGTGTACGTACATGTAATGTGTGTATGAGACCGAGACTCTGAAAGGGGATTTTTGGGAGCAGGGAGCACAAGTCTCAGAGTCCGAATTTATGGGAACAGAGAGTACCATGTATAGTTTTTAGGAGCAGGGAGCCTTGTTATGTGCTACCAATTTCTAAAAGCAGAGAGCATTGTGCCAATAATTCATTGAAAGTGAAACAGGGAGCATGCCCCCCCCCCCCCCAACTTCTTCAGAGCCCTATGTAGGCCTACACACTCAAAGATACAAAAGCAGAAGTCGCATAACTTTATTTATCAGGGCATGGGTTGAAAATGATTCTTGTTACTGTCAATAATAATTTTCAGCTTAATAAGTTTAAACGTTGCTGCGGAATTACCAATTTTCTTACGACGGTAGGCTTACAAGGCGTATGGCGGAAATAGGCCTGCTTAAAAAAAATAGTACCACAAGTGCCAACGTTAATGCCAGCTAAAATTTATAGACATCTCTTAATCTGATTTTATTGGCCTGGATGTTCAAGTTAATGCAAGCCACAGCTGGAGGGCGTTTTGGCGACATGAACGCAGAACAAACTTGTTTGACATACACAAATGTGTTGCTACATATAATTAGCATGCAGTATTTTAGTAAAAGCAACAGAATCTGCTTTTCATCTATCCATATTTATAGATAGAGTTAAACCAAGCTGACAAGAAATAAGTACTCCCCTAGTCAATATGACTGGTTTCAGTTATTTGCCCCAATTAAACGAAATAGATTTGTTTGTCATTGTTGACGGAAAAAACAGTAAAATTTATTCAAGATTTTCAAAACACTACAAACAGCGGGGTTTTTTTTAAAGCAGTCCCTAAATCAAGAAATGTACAGCTAACCCTTCATGAAGTCCGCTCATTCCACTCAACCAACAAAAGAGATATCACAGAAAGACTCGAAAATCAGTTTGATAATGTAAAATCCTTGTTTCAGTCTTTAGAGACACAACTAGTGGAGCATCTTAGAGGATACAAAGATGAAAACTTAACGGTCAAGTTCGAATCAGTGGCAAAGGAATTATCTGCTGCAAAACGAGAACTTACTGGGAAAATGAAGAAATCAACAAGATCAAACAAAAAAAAAAGGAACTTGGCGTCTGAGCTTAAGAACTGCTCTGCGGGCAAGACATTGATAACTTTTTAAAAACGGATTACAATATTAAGATGCGCTGTGATATCGACAGGATGATTAATGATTTCAACAATTTAATGTACAGGGCAGAGAAGTTCTCATTAAAGATGAAAATTACCAAAAGGAAAAAGGCAAAGAAGTTACCGAAATACGCCAACAAAGATTGCTACAATTTGTATTCACAGGTTAAAGGAATGGCAAGATAACTGTCTGAAACCCCATAAAATTGCCTATTGAGACAGACCTACTATTTTAATAGGAGAAGATTTAAACAAATTTGCAAAAATAAGGAAATAGAATTTCGAAGCAACATTATGCACTCTCTAAACGATATATGGGATAAAGACAAAGGCATAGTGGGAAATCAAAAAGGAACTTGAAGTAACAATCACAAGGAAAGTTGATGTTAGCAATAGTATTGACCCAAGAAAGTGGTTTCGACATTTTCTGACGTCATGTCTAAATGTACATGCAGATTTTGAAAAGTCTCCTATGGACCACGAAGTAGAGTCGTTTTTGAACAATTTAAAAACTCACAAGCATCTTTTCTGCCATTAGATTTTACACGCAGATTTTGAAAAGTCTCCTATGGACCACGAAGTAGAGTCGTTTTTGAACAATTTAAAAACTCACAAGCATCTTTTCTGCCATTAGATTTTAAATCAAAGACATTGAAATTAATATAACTTTGGAGAAACTGAAAAACAAGAAGTCGCCAGGAAAAGATGGAATGCTTTAATGAAATGTTGAAAGAGAGCACATATATTTTGTGTAATGTTTTACTTAAAATGTTCAATTTTGCATTTACATCGGAGTTCCAACCATGCGAAAAAGGGAGTTATTAGTCCTCATTCACAAGGGCGGCTCTACTCTTGACCCTAACATGTACAGAGATATGTGTCGTAGTAGCTGTACATCCAAACTTCTTTGCACCATCATGAATAA
>OZ026621.1:35227648-35292648 GCA_964020975.1 Hermodice carunculata
TACACCGGGGGCATCGATGGAACAGGGTTTATTCCATGATGCGTCCAAGTATCTTACCCATTTAAAGTTTGCTTTCAACCGGTGTAACCAATCATCAATATCATAATTTTTGTCCCCCGCGCTAAAACTAGAGATAAACCACTCATTGGGAGAAAACTCTAAAAAGCGTAAGGACAAGTACGTCGTGCACTTTTGGTTTACAATGTAGAAAATAAATGTTTATCATCGTCATATTTACAATGTATAAAATTAAAGTGCACTTCAAAATAGATAAAACTTATATACAATATAGGAGCTCCATTTAAAATCTATGGAATCTGCACCTTACAGGGAACTGTACAACTCTATTTCTTTACTGTGAACAGGCACAGTTGAAGATATATATATATACACACATACATACATACATACACACACATACACACATACACACATACACATTAGCTTATATATCACAGTTAATTTTTTAAGAATCTACACAGAAATGTCACAGCCAGCACCTTCAAGAGCTACCATACGGCAACGCCATGCTTCTTTTAGGAAAGTTTTACAAGCACTGTCAAATATATCATTAACAGCATGGTCATAATTGAATGATATTCCAAACAGTAGCGTAAATTTCGTAGTTAAGGAAGAGCGAGTAAAATGTTCCCATACATGGGCATAACCATGTTCCAACAGGCATTTTTCCAAATTTCGCCAAATCTTAATTCTTAATTCTTTGCAGTGTTCACATGTGAAAGTGAAATGAAATAAATCTTCTATACCTTGATTACATAGTTTACAAATTCCGTTGGACAAATTCCATCTCTGTAATGTTTCTTCCAATCCTAGACATCCGGTTCTAGCCATAAATTTTAGTCTAGTGCCCTTGAAGTCATTTACCTGGAACATGTATTTCTCCCCACCGTGGAATACTTAATCAATTTGTAATATGACAAGGAGGACATTTCATCGATATCTTTAAAAAAGTCATATACGTAGTTTTGCGTGGACAACTTACAAAAAGGATAGATCCAGTCACCAGTATCTCTGCAATTTACATTATCTAATCCAGCCTCGGACAAGATTGTGGATATCTGTGACATGTATGGCCAGCAAGATTTATGACCGGACTGAAAATTTGTTTCTAAGTCACAAAGTACTCGTTTACACAGACTGTTTGCTGGAATGTTATACTTTACATGATGATAATATTTTACTCTCTGTTTATTCAAGATGGTTATCAGTGGTAGCCAGCCAAACTCCCCTAGTGTTGCCACCATTGCAGGGGTACCTCTTACTTGTAGAATAGCTCGTGCCACCGTGTATTGGAATGATCTTACAATACTTGTGCTTTCCTTTGTATTGTTAAACCATACTGCACTGCCATGTGAGAGTGAAGGCATTATTATGCTTTTCCAGAGACTGTCACCAAACGTTACTCTATTTATATTGTCGTGCGATGAGAGAATACTACATATATATCCATTTAAGCGACTAAGTTTACCTTTCAAGTGTTGCTTTATGTGTTGAGAGTCTTGTAATGACTGGGCAAATATAATACCTAAATATTTATACATAGTGCATTCTTCAAGTGTCAACGTTCCCAAAAACCATTTCCTTGTAATATCCATTTTTTTACCTATTACCATGACTTTTGATTTTGTGTCATTAAATTTCATTCCCCATTTTATAGCAAATCTATGTGCAACATTAAGCATTTCCTGTAGTTGTTTGTCATCATTTGCCATCAGAACAATGTCATCTGCATAAAGTAAGGCGGGAATAAGTTCATCATGATAGGTTATTCCTAACCTCTGCTCATTAAGCATAGAGAGCAGATCATTCATGACAATAGAAAATAGCGTGGGTGATAGAATGAATCCTTGTTTCACACCTTTAACACTTTCGTACCAATTACTTTCAAAAGGACCAAATATAACTTTGTTTTCCACCTTCTCGTACAATCTATGTACTAATCGCCATGTTTTACCTTGAATTCCACTATTCCACAGCTCGTACATCATCCGATTTCTGTTTACCGTATCAAAAGCTTTGCTGATATCAAGAAATGCTAACCATGTTTTTTCTTTTCTGTCCTTTCTTAAACTACATAGACCTTTGAGACTAAAGTAGTGATCTTCTAACCTACGACCTTGTCTATATGCACCTTGCAGTTCACCAAAGGTTTCCTGTTCCTCATATATAAAGACATCATTTGTGTTTCAAGCATGGATGCAAACACTTTATATACATTAGAAGTAATTGTAATTCCTCTATAATTGTTGAGTAGCTCTGGCTTACCGTCTTTACATATTGGTTTAATATAACCTGTTGACCAAACGTCTGGGAAGCTTTCTAGTATTTTACATAGTTTAAATATTTTCGTAAGTGAGTTAACAATTGCCTCACCGCCATGCTTTAAAAATTCGTTTGGTATATTATAGATACCACAGGCTTTACCGTTCTTTAGTTTGCTAATGGCATTCCAGGTAGTATTTTCATCTATTACTATATCTGTGAGGCCAGACATTTCTACTTTATCTCCGTCACAAGAAAGATGTTCCATCAAAGTATTGTTTAGGTCGTTATCACCTGTCGGTGACCCAGAATTTCCCAAATTTTTCCAATATGTACCTAATATTTCACTGATTCTCTTCGAATCGTTAATAATTTGGCTTTTGTCATTAGGGTCGCAGATTTTTAGGGGATGTCCATTATTTCCATTCAAACGTTTCAGCATTCGCCAATATGAACGTGTGTTTTTTGTTCCTTTTCTAGAATTTAAAGAGATAACTTTTACTTTATTTTGGACTTTAATGGTTTTGATTTTTTCGTGAACATCTCGCTTTCTGCGCAAATATTCTTGCCAAAGTTCTTGTAAAATTTCTTGGTCACAAGTTTCTTTGCCTGCCCAATACCTGTAGAACCTATTTGCCGTTCTACGATTTTGAATGAGTTTCTTAGTTTCTTTGTCGCACACATGCTTTTTATCGTCTTTTATTTCTTTTTTACCGACCTATTGTTCACCAACTTCTGTAACAATCTGCTTCCATCCTAGCCATGTTTGGTTAATAGGTTGGGAAAGGTCACACTCGAAGTTTGCAAATTTAGCAGATAAAGCTAGTCTGAAAGCACTCCAGTCTTTTACCTCATTGATTTTCCACTTCATAATATTTTTTACCAGGGGGGCATTGTTTTTACACTCGGAAGAGTTAAACGAAACACATATTGTATTGTGATCACTGCCTAAGTCATAATCACCAACTTCATCAATGATGACACTGTCTATGTTATTTTCCAGAGAGGAGCTTATAAGTGCATAGTCAATAGTGGTCTTGGTGCTACCTCTATGCCACGTATATTTTCCAGTGCATTGGGGAGATTTGTTTAAAACTTTCATATCAGCTGTCTCTATCAGTTTTTCTAGCAGGTCGCCATTAAAACTTGCTTTACCTTCAACACGATACTCTCCTATTTTACCGTTGAAATCTCCCAACAAAATACAATGGTGAACCTTAGATTGCAATTGGCTGATATTTTCGATCAGTTCAGTCATAAGAAAAGAACTATTATCTTTATCTATTCCATCGTTAGGAAAGTAAGTTACCCCGACCATAAAAATATTCTGTCCAGCTTTGACCTGTATCCATAAACGCTCAAATTCATCATTTTTCGAGTCGAAAACATTGTTATCTAGAACCTCAATACTTTTGCTAATTAAGAGACCTAAACCACCTCCTGTCTTTTTCACAGTGCTCTTCCTTGATTTGCCTAACCACTTATATTGAGGATGTATATTCTCAAATATTATGTCATGATCAGATTGGTGGAACGTTTCAACCATTGCATACATAGAAAAGTGTTCTTTTTCCAGTAAATGAGACAATTCACATCGTTTGGCTAAACCTAAATTTTGCACATTACAGTATGCTAGTCTAATTTTCTTATACACTTTCCTTAACTTACGCTGCTTACCTCGGCGATGGCGCTTTGTCTTATTTTTGGTAGGCTCCCTAGTGCTGGTCTTGGACGCCCTACCCTTCTTTGCCACACCTCTAATATGTACTGTTATACCAACATATCTTCTTTTTATGTCAATATATATCGGTCAGTTTGAGACAAAACATTTAACCTATAGTTCAGAGATGCGTCAAGATTATCCCAGTTAAGGATTAAATCTGCTGTCGCTGGGGCCACCAACGGAAAGTCGCTCATTTACAACACGTCGCTGGATTACCTTGAATATTTACACTGTAAAGGATAATATATACATGATACATGTGCAGCAAAAGGGCAGAAAGTAGTTATTTCATTAGTTGTTACATAAAAAAAACAGTAAGGCACAGGACAAACTTCTTGATACTTGTTTATAAAGAAAATTTTGGCGTCATTAGAAAAGAAAAACGTAGAATGAATGTGTGTATATTTTACCAGTTATACAGGAGGGATTCTTCGATGCAAAAACAAGACAGAGTATCTTATACAATTTCTGGACTGGTCCCATTAGGTAATGGGATGCAGGAAGGTTATCTCTATTGCGGGCAAAATAGGTATGATTTGGTAGAAGGCTTTCATATATATTTTCAAATTAACCATGCACGAAGTTCTTTCTTTAAATACTTATTGTAAAACTTAAGTGCCTTGAGTTGCAGCAGATACTGAACTTAAAGATTCCAATTATTTTTTAGAAAGTTTATTTCCAATTATACTTTCATGAGCATTCCAGTTTAAAATTTCTTGAAAAAGTAGGCCAAGAAAGTCAAACTCATCCGTTCCTGAAATTGGAATATTGTCGTTTTTTAAATTTAATTCAAAATCTAATTTCTTTGGTGGGAAGTGAAAGATTATGCACTTTGTTTTCATTATATTTAATGATAATTTGTTTGCTGTTGGCAAACATGTACTTTATTTGATTTAATATTAATGCTGTAAGATGTATTTTGCACATCTGCTCTGCAACCAGAAGACAAAGTGACAGAAGACAAAGAGTGTACTAAAGTGGTTTCATTAGACTACAAGATAGAATCACATTTAGAAGCTGCAAAATGCATGTCATTTGTATATATTATGAATAGGAAGGAACCAAGTAATGATCCTTGAGACACACCAGTTGTTATTAGTAGCGACTTAGAACAAACATCTTCGAACTGAACAAACCGAGTAACTTTGATGAGATAGCTACGGAATCAATTTAAAGCTGCACCAGAAATGCCATAGTGTTTTAATTTGTCATAAAGTGTCAAAGGCCTTGGATGAGTCTATAAATACACTTATGGGTAATTCACCATTTTCGAGAAACTTTACAATTCGGTCAATAAATTCTAAAGCAGCTGTTTCAGTTTAATGTAATTTTTTTAAACCCATGTTGACTCGTAAAGAACAACACTTTGGCAGTAAAGTAATCATATAGCTGTGCAAACACTGCTTTTCCAAATATTTAACAATCGGCAGGAAGACGAAAGATGGGTCTGTACTTGTCAAACAGGGTGTTATCATTTTTCTTGTACAAAGGTATCCCCTTTGCAATTTTCAAATAATGAAAAAATATACCTGTCATTAAGGGTTGATTTATAATGAGAGCAAGTGGTTCGGACATTGAGGAGGCCATGCCTTTCAGAAGTTTTATGGATAATTTGTCATAACCAGTGCTGGTTTTCGGTTTGAAGTTTTGTATAATTTTTGTAACGCCACCAGAGCAAACTTGAGTGAAAGAGAATCTATGTTCAATATATTGTTGTAGACAATAGGGAAAATATGGTTTAGTTGATGTATCTACTTCAGGCGCCAACTTTTGGACCAATATTCGTGAAGAAAGTATTGAATCGATTGACAGTAAGCTCTGTATTGGTTGTTTTGGTGCCCTTGATTGCGAAAAAGAAGGAAAAACTGTTTGATTTTCATTCATATTTTAAAGGGATCTGATTGTATCCCAAGGGCCCGTTCTCCACTGGTCAACATGGGGAACCATTTTTCTGTTCCGGTCGCCCAAAACGGGCCTCTCACCTCTTCCCTGGTTTAAACATATTTTATTTCTTCATGATACAAATAAATGCCATTCAGTATAATAAAGTTTGCGATTGGAAAAAATGGCAAAGACCTAACTGAATTCCTCTGGCGGGAAGACATAAAATACAAGACGATATTTTACACACAGAGACATACGGTAAGAGACAATACAGGGTGGGCTTTCAGGTATACGAGAACAAACTATTCACCGCTCAGTAACGGTAATAAATGTGTAAAAAAAATATAATATAAATAATAAATTGACCCAGCGTCTGTATTTTCAGCCGACACCTGTCGGTTTGAAACGTTCAGTCTCAACTGTGTTACCATGTACTGCCGATAAATTCTTGAAATTTTCATCAAGTGAACAACCAGCATAACCATATAATACAGTTTGCAAGGTGAAGTACAGGGGCAACCAGCAGAATGGTTGTCATCACATTCTGGTCAATACGAACCCATTCATACTGACCGGCAAAGTCACTGTCCACCGAACATACTGATTAGGTATATCAGTATGTAATTTAGAACGGACTACTCTGTAGAAAGGACAGGTAAACAAATAGTCCCAAACATTATCTGTAGCAAGGCCATGCACATGAGCACTTTGCTGTGCCTTTGACGCCAATTTTGAATAGTACAGAAAAACATGACCCATATTCATAAATTGCAAACCCAACAATGACAGCAAAGAGATTCCAGAGTTACCAAAGCATCAACATTTATCTTCCAATAACAATGTGAAGAAACAAATTTCACTCCTGACTTGAGACAGGCAGTCACCCATAAAAGGCAACTGGTGGTTTTAAACCGGCCTTCACAACCTTTAAAATATTCTTTAACTACAGACTATGGTGTTTTCAAAATATCCAGGCCTAACCACTCAAAACCCAAATTTTATTATCTCTGCCAAAAATAAAAAGAGATCTGGTAGGCCTATCACTTTTTAGTTCTCTTGACTAGTCAGTCAGCTGAGTTTACAGTAAAGGAAGAAAATAGGCCTGCATCGTTTCTGTGATATTTATGAATCTGGAACATTATAAACACACTCTCCCTCCATTATAACTACGAGTCAGAGAATACAGCCCACTGCACAACATTGCCAATGAAGTATTTAACATATAGGGTAGGCTAAACTGCCCCAATTGTACCCAAAAGCAACTGAAACTTAATCATGTTTTTTAAGATATCGAACAATACAGCACCGGCTTACATGTATCATCACTTTTGAAAGACCGCAGATCAGCATACTTATAATACCAGAAATAAGCAAAACTATTTTTCCTACCGAGAGTCAGAAGTAGGCATATAGCAGCCAATTCCTTTTTCTTTACAGCCATCAAATCTTGGAGTGAATTGCCCAATCATATAAAACCAATGACAGAAAAGACAAATTTTAAAACCCAAGTCAAAGCTTTCTGTCATAAAAGGCAAAACAAACAGAAGTCAGACAGAATTCCATATTTATCAGTTGCAATAGTGTATTGTTATTGTACAACAATGCTTAAGTTCATTTCTGTTCATCGTATGTTTATTTGTATGTTCATTTCTGTTAATCTTGTGTTGATTTGATCGTTATATTATGTACATGTATTAATATTGGCCCCGAATAAAGTTCAATTCAATTTGACCCTGTAATTGCCAGAGCATAGAATTATTTGCTGCCTTAATACACATTTAACAATGACATCAAACGGAATAACCATGGCGGAAAAATTCCATACTGAACCACAAGAAAGTATCTTCCCTACATTGCCTCATGCAGGCACGCGTATCAAAAAGTACCTAAGTACAATTTTTATGCCCCCTTCGAAGAAGGTGGGGCATATAGCTTTGCACATGTCGGTCGGTCGGTAGACTGTGGTTTCCGCACAATTACTCACGAAGTTTTTAAGCTAGGACTTTGATACTGTACAGGTGTATTATTCTAGTCAAAAGCTAGGCGAAGTTTCAAGATGGGTGACTTTGACCTAATTTCCAAGATCACTGATACTGTACAGGTGTATTATTCTAGTCAAAAGCTAGGCGAAGTTTCAAGATGGGTGACTTTGACCTAATTTCCAAGATCACAGTGGTACCTGAGCTAACTTTGGTTTCCGCACAATAACTGAAGAGGTTTTTAAGCTAGGACTTTTATATTGTACAGGATTATAGTCCAGATTTGGGGCTAAGCGAAGTTTGAAGATGGATGACCTTGACTTCATTTTAAAGGTCACAGGGCCACTTTACTGAATATGGTTTCATGCTTTCTGCATGATAACTTATACCTTGGAGCTAGAACTTTTATATTGCACAGCTTTATGGTTCTTTGTAAGGGCTAGGTTCAGTTTGAAGATGGGTGAGCTTGACCCAGTTTTCAGGGTCACAGAGACATTGTAGAATTCCTGTGGTTTCCGAACCATTACTCAAGAAGTTTTCGAGCTAGGACTTTGATACTGTACGGGTATATCATTCTAATAAAAAGCTCGGCAAAGTTTGAAGATATGTGACTTTGACCTAATTTCCAAGGTCACAGTGGTACCTGAGCTAACTTTGGTTTCCGCACAATAACTGAAGAGGTTTTTAAGCTAGGACTTTTATATTGTACAGGATTATAGTCCAGATTTGGGGCTAAGCGAAATTTGAAGATGGATGACCTTGACTTCATTTTAAAGGTCACAGAGCCACTTTACTGAATATGGTTTCATGCTTTCTACATGGTAACTTATACCTTGGAGCTAGAACTTTTATATTGCACAGCTTTATGGTTCTCTGTAAGGGCTAGGTTGAGTTTGCAGATGGGTGACCTTGACCCAGTTCTCAGGGTCACAGGGCGATTGTAGAATTCCTGTGGTTTCTGCACAATTACTCAAGAAGTTTTTAAGTTAGGACTGGGATACTTTACAGGTATATAGTTCTTGCTAAGGGCTAGAAGAAGTTTAAAGTTTGGTGACCTTGATTTAATTTCCAAGGTCACGTTGGTACCTGAGTTAACTTTGGTTTCCACATGATAGCTGAAGAGGTTTTTAAACTAGGACTTTTATATTGCACTGGATAATTGGCGGTATTCGGGGCTAGGTCAAGTTTGAAGATGGGTGGCCTTGACCTAATTTCAAAGATCACAGAGCCATTTGGTTGAATACTGTTTCTGCATGATAACTTGCATTTTAGAGGTAGCCTTTTTATATTGCACAGCTTTATGGTTGTCTATAAGGGCTAGTTTGAGTTTGTAGATGAGTGACCTTGATCCAGTTTTGAGGGTCACACACAGACAGTAGACTTCCTGTGGTTTTTGCACAATAACTGAAGAAGGTCAAGTGAAAATGACTGACCTTGCCCTAATGTCCAAGGTCATAAAGCCACTTTGGTGAATATGTTTTCTAACTGTTGATTAATTTTTCAGCTATAACTTTTATATTGTCCAGGTTTTTAGTCGTTTTTTAAGGGCTAGGTTAAAGTTTAAAGATATGTGACATTGATGTATGATCAACCTTAACTAATTTTGTAAGGTCACAAGTGCCCCATCTACCACTGTCAATAGGGTAGCGAGGGCAAGGGTAATGAGGGCGGGGGGCATCTATGTTTTACAAACATATCTTGTTACAATAGAAGTTTTCATCGTCAAGAACACCATTTACCTCTGCACAGGAAATATATGAGACCATGGTCCACGTGGTTTACACAGGAGCCACTCTTTACGTATTTCAGGATCATGTTTGACACCATATGTTATGCCACATCAGTGCATATGTCTGACGAAGGACCTGATGTATTTGGAACAACAGTTCTTACTTCACCAGCATGTGTCTCTTTTGCCAACTCATTTTCCTTCCCTTTTTCTGATTTGCATCTTTGATTCCTTTCATTTTGCAATTCAACATTTTCATTTGTTCACTATCTGTTGAATACTTTCATTATTATAATGCGAGATATTTCAACAACAATAAAACATTAAAATATAACTATTTGAGGTTTAAAATAAATTATTATTTTGTTATTTTCTCAATATGTAAGGTGTTCTTATTGAAATCGTGCGTTTTTATGCTGAAATAACACTAAGCTAAGGCCAAATAAAAATACCCTTAAACGTACTTCTAAGAAGAAAAAAATTTAGGATTGAAGATGAGTCTATTCAATCCTACTTGAATTCATTTTATGGATTTTTAGAGAAATAAGTTGAAACAGTTGATGAATATGAATTTTAGGCCTAAATATTGTATTCCAATTTAGGTAATTATGTCCGCACTGCACGTTGAAAGACCCAAATTTCAGGGTTCGGCAAAATCAGTCTGGGGTCAACAAGTTTCCCCGGCCCATTGTGTGTGCGAAGTATATCGTAGAAAGGGCTTGGTGCTCAAATATTTCACATCAGGGTTGCTAGTAATGGGACTTACTGCATAGCGGTAGGCCTATATATATGCCTAATAGAATCTTTACAAATTTCGATTCAACATTAGCCGATAGAACACAAATGTAATAGGTTTGAAAATATAGGCCTATCACTTTCTGATATACTTGTAGGCCTAACACAGTTAGCCTATATAGCCTAACACAGTTATATAGCCCACTTGGCCTACGGATCGGAAAACGATGTTATCTTGATTTTTGTTTCATAAATGGTATCGGTGAGAGGTCAAGCATCCTCGTGGCTATTTATACTGTAGGCTATATACCTGTTTCCACACTTGGAAAATGGTTTAAATAATCATGCATTTACCTACTGTATTCGTTTAAAAGCCAGTCAAAGAGTCAAATGATCTAAATGAGACATATGAAATAATCCATATCACTGCATGTAATGCTTTAGACGAGCACCTACCAATTAAAAAGGTGAAATATAAGAAATACAAATATAAAAGTCACCTTGGATAACCCAAGGGTTTTTTTTTATGTCAATAAAAAACGGGGACAACATGTACAAAACTTCAAAGAGAATCCCACGCGGCAGTAACGAGTATGATATTCGTAAAATAAACCTGCAGACCTATCAGAAAATATTACGAAGTAGTATAAACAGATCAAAGAAACGTTACTATAAAACATGTTTTAACAGTACAAACATGACACAAAAACATATGGTCCACAATAAACGACATTTTAAACTGACTGAAAAAGAAACGAAGTTTTCCCAATGCTTTCAGCATAGGCCTAGATGGCCATATTGTTACTGATAAGCAGGAAATTGCAAATCATTTGAACAGGGAGGGCTTACTTTACAAATATAGGGCCCAAATTGACTGAATAATAAATGTAAGAAATGACAAAAACTTTGTGGATTGCCTGACTGAACCAACTAAACGTAAACTCCACTTCATATGTTACAGATGACATGATAATGACAATAATAAATTCCCTAAAACCTAAAAACAGTTATGGGCATGATAATTTGTCAGTAAATCTGTTTAAACTGGTAAAGCTCACCAGGAACCATGTAAACCTATAACAGTGGGAGTAAATCAAATGCTAAGAGCAGGAATATTTCCGGATTTACTGAAACTTGCAAAAGTTATTCCGATTCATAAGAAGAATGACACAACCATTTTTGATAATTACAAGCCCATTACTGTTCTTCCGGCTATATCAAAGGTATTTGAGCGAGTCATACTTGATCAAACTCATGAGTCTTTCAATACTAAAAAACTGTATTATGCAAGTCAGTACGGCTTTAGAAAATGCTACTCAGATGAACCGCCTCATACGAAGTAATTGACAGGATTTGATCTTTATGGATAAGAAGATATACCTGTAAATATCATTATGGATTTGTCTAAGGCGTTTGACACTCTAGATCACGAAATGTTAATACGCAAATCACATTACTATGGTATAAAAGACAAAAGTTTTGAATTGTTTAAAAGTTATTTGAAGAATAGGAAAAAAGGTATGTCATCATAGATGATATTAGGTCTCAATTGGTAAACATAACGACAGGTGTACCTCAAGGATCTATTCTAGGCCCGCTTTTGTTTTTAGTCTACATTAATGATATTAAATCTGCTTCAAATATATTTAAATTTATTTTCTATGTAGGGGACACCACATTATGTAGTGCAATAAATATCTTTAAAAATCAAGATCCAAATAATAGCATTTACCTAATTATAAATGCAGAGTTAAATAAAGTATGTGCATAACTAGAAGTAAATAAGTTATCTTTAAATGTAAGGAGAAAAAATCATGTTATTTTCCAAGCCGTTAAAAAAGTAGCAATTCCGACTCTTGAATTGATACAGTAAAAATTGACTGCGTGGATGAATTTAACTTTTCGGGCCTAACTTTAGACAAACATAAGAGCTGCGATAACCAAATACAGAAGATATGTGTCAAAGCATCGCAGAGAACATATATTTTAAATAAATTTAAAAATATCCTTCCGATTGAAATCCTTTTAATCCTATATAATACATTAATTTTATCACATTTTAACTGCTGCTTTCTTGCATGGGGGCATAAATCAAAAAGACCCCCTCACTATTCAAAGACGGTCAATTCGTATAATAGGCAACAAAAACTTCAATGCCCACACAGAACCTATATTTAAAGAATTGAAGTTACTAAAACTGATATATATATATATATATATATATATATATATATATATATATATATATATATATATATATAAACTGTAGCTTCTAAAATTTTATTACAGACTTAAAAATGACAAATTGCCAGCATATTTCCATAACTTGCCCACATTTCCAAGCTCTATCACACATGACTATAACAAAAGAAACGGATTTATTATTTTATTTTATTTTTTTTTATTTCGCACTTCTCGTGCGTATATACAAGATTGCATTAGGCATCAACGGAGCCGTATTTTGAACGACATGCCAGCAATAATAAAAGACAAAGTAAACACACATAGCATTCCAAGGTTTTACAGTTTGTATGAAAAGATATTTCATACACAAGGGTTGAAGTATGAAACAGCATGTTGTATACAGAATTGTAATGTTTGCGATACTAATAATTGAACTGTTTGTTATTATCCTTTTATATCCTTTTTAAGTACCCTGGTTCGAATATATGAAAATTGTTATTTAAACACAATTTAACTGTTATTGATGTATTCTTCAAATGTTACCTGTCACTGATTCAACACTGTGATACTTTTAGGGTGGCTTGCATGCCAACGGTCAGATATGACCTTAGATCAAGTCTCCCAGGTCATTATGTACTTTCTGTATTACTACAAATGATATTGTAATGTAAATTTGGATGTACTGATCGAACAAAAATAATTCCTGACTCCTGTCTTTCAGACAGAGGTATAATTATTTTCTAAATGCTGTTGAACCTAATATCACCCACCTGGTTGTCCCAACAACGGCTGGCTGGGGTTGGGTCAGTTTAAGGGCTGTCAATTGGTCAGAACACGGCCGATATTTGGACCAAGTGCACAAACAGAACCATGCTTTATAGTCATAATTCATGTAGCGACTGATTTAAGAGTTTTTGTGTGAAATATGTACGGCAGGTGTTGTGTTTTGTGAATAAGCGCGATACTTGTGCTATAGTAGCCTATACTCAATGAAGTCAATCATAAAAGACGTCAGAAGTCGAACTTACTCTTTCTTTTGTCCATCGTGGAAGACACCACTGCACCATCGCCACCTAGCTGAAGAATTCGCGCTGAAAAGACCACCTAGGCAAGCACTGACGCAAGCAATGGGTCACACTCACAGATAAACCAATTAGAGAACCGGTAATTCAATGAGAGAGATCTTATGATAAGCTGATGCTAAGGATGAATGAATGAATGAACGAATGAATGAATAGGGCTACAGAGGATGCCGGAATTTGGTACAACGGCCGGTGTTTGGGCAGTTTACCCTAGTACAGAAAAACATGACCCATATTCATAAATTCCAAACCCAACAATGACAGCAAAGAGATTCCAAAGTTGCCAAAGCATTAACATTCATCTTCCAATGCCAATGTGAAGAAACAAATTTCACTCCTGACTTGAGACAGGCAGTCAACCATAAAAGGCAACGGGTGGTTTTAAACCGGTCCTATCAACCTTTGAAATAGCTTTCATTAACTACAGACTATAGTGTTTTCAAAATGTCTAGACCAAACCACTCAAAACCCAAATTTTATAAATCCTGCCAGAATTAAAAAGAGACCTGGTAGGCCTATTACTTTTTAGTTCTCTTGACTAGTCAGTCAGCTGAGTTGACAGCAAAAGAAGAAAATAGGACTACATCGTTTTTGTGATATTTATTAATCTGGAACATTATAAACATGTGCACTCTAACTCCATTATAACTATGAATAAATGAGAGTGTAAATGACTAGCCCCAAGGCGTAAGCGTGTATGCTGTATAGGAGAAAATCTTTTGCCAAAATTGTGCAACTCGGGATATCCACACAAAAACGCTTGTTCACCCCCTTCCAATAAATAAATGAATGAATGAATGAATAAATAAATAAATAAATAAATAAATAAATAAATAAATAAATAAATAAATAAATAAATAAATAAATAAATAAATAAATGAATGAATGAATGAATGAATGAATGAATGAATGAATGAATGAATGAATAAGTGAGTAAATAAATAAACAAACAAACAAATAAATAAATAAATAAATAAATAAATAAATAAATATATATATATATATATATATATATATATATATATATATATATATATATATATATATATATAAATAAATAAATAAATAAATAAATAATAATAAATGAATAAATAAATGTTAACTTCAAGTTGCAAATATTGCTGTGTAGGCTATATTGAAGTATGTCACAGCTGCTTCAACTGAGCCAAAGCATCATCAACTTTAGTGACAAACGCTCACACTTTTTCACCTTCTACAAGCAGCAGACTTCTCCCTTTATTGTGTGACATTCGCAGGAAGGGGCTCAAGCGAAGAAATTTAGCACTGCTGCCTGCTGGTGAAAGTGTTCATAATGCACTCAAATTACAAAATAAAAAAAAAAAAAAAAAAAAGAAGTTCTTTATCGACCGGTTCCGCCCTCTAGGGGTCAACACTTACAATTGCCTCCATGGATTACAAAATTCTGACTGGCGCACAGGTTTACATGACAATACAGATACTGCGCCTCCGTATTTTATACTCATTGGTTTCTTCAATGCGAAAACCACAACAAATATTATTGCCGTTTAGTGGCATTTGGTAATATATAACTCGACACAATCGACGGTAAAGAACCGGGAAATTTCTGATTACACTGCTGTTGTTCTTGTTGTTACTGTCTCTGCTGCTGCTACTGCTGCTGATAATTGGTATACACAGGTCCCAAATACCATAAGATTTATTTTTGGTTAAAAGTGAGGGACTTGGAGTGTTATAGCACTTTTGTGATGAAACATTTCTGTATTCACACAGGAAAATAACTTTTTTTGCAAAAGAATTTTGTTGCCCATGACGGGCCCGAAGTTGACAAGTTAGCGCCTTTTTGGCCGTCTTGTTTTGTGTTTATACAACAATTGCTCAAAGTGAGCGTACAGTTTTTCTAATTTTTCAGTTTGAAATGGGTTCAACTTTTTTATTTTTCATCCAAACTGTAAAATTCTCGTGATAAATTAAACTATAAGAAGTGAATATAAAAAGCGGGTCTCACTTTTTGCAAACTTTGCTTGTTTGGTTTCTGGGACTGTTTGATGTTGGAAGGTTGACATCTCACTTTCGCGTCATAAAGGGAGATGTCAACTTTCCAACATCAAACAGTCCTAGAAACCAAACGAAGCATAATTTGCCAAAAGTGAGACTTTATAATGCGAAAGTGAGATATCAACTTTTAAATTTTTCAAGTGCTCCTAATTAGCATAATTTAAAATTCAAGAGTTTGTTCACTGTCCATTAGATTGGCAGGTGTCACAAACCTGTGTGTACTATTTTAAATTTTCTGCCTGTCTGTAATAGGTTTGGAGATATGGAGCTTTTAAAATTTTAATTGCATCTGATTGCACACTTTCACAACTGGGCCTATCACCATGCCAAGCTTGGCACTTTTCGGAACAAAAGGGTCCAAGAAAAGGGGACCACAAAATTCACACATAAATAGACAAACAGACAGACATATAGATAGATAGATAGATAGATAGATAGATAGATAGATAGATAGAGAGAGAGAGAGAGAGAGAGAGAGAGAGAGAGAGAGAATAAAGTATTTGAGGAAAAGCAAAAAGTCGGTGTTTACATACAGACTTAATTAAATGAAAATAGAGACATGTTTGTCTCTATTTCATGCTTTACTGCACTTTTAAGTTATCAGATCGAGTAGATTTCAGATTCAAGAATACTTATTTGACCCATCAAATGGTCTCACAAAAAAAAAACAAACAAACAAACAAAAAAAACATAAATATAATCAGAAGAAAAAGTTCAAACAACAATGCAGACAGAGAAGAATTAGTAGGTCAGGGAGGCACACATAAAGCCTTTGACAGACCGCTATTGTGTGCCACCCTATAATAGTATGACAATAATAATAAAGTGATCATAAAGATGCTATTTTTTTACACAAAAAATCATATACAATAGTAATTACAATTACAAACATATATAGCAGAGAGAGAATCCAAAATAGCCATGAGTATGTACCTTCTGAAAGTAAGTTCAGGTGTTGTATTCAAAATGCGGACAAGTTCATGTCTAAAACATTTTTGGTAATTGCATGAGAAGTATATACGTTGTAAAAGAAAGTTATTTCCTTCCGGTATCATGGTCAAACACTTGCAGAGTGGTGTAATCGGCAAATAGACTGGAAGTCTATAATTTTGTAATTTAATTATTTAAAATAAAATGTTAGGAGTTGTAATTTGTGTATATTTCCTAATTTCAATAAATTTCTCGGCTTAAAATGGGATCGGTATGGGCATAATATATAGTATGGTTTATGATTCGAATGGCCGTATTCTGAAGTCTTATTCTATCTTTATCTAAAATAGGTATGTATATTTACAATAGAAAAGAAAGGAGACATAAAAGCTATATCATATATACAGAAACAAGGTCTCTATCGTGCACTTATCGAATAAATATAAGGTCTTTGGAGGTTGCCATAAAAGTAATTTACATTGTCTGCATAAAAAAATAGTCAAGGCCTGCTTGCAGTTAGCAGAAAATTTTAAACCAGTATTTAAAACTTGTTTGAGGAAAAGACTGCACCTGAAACTACAAATCAAATGTGAGCATTTTTGACAAAACGGTAACAATACATTTTAAGTTATGTCATCCATTCTGGGCCGATTTGAAAACAAAAAATATTATTTGTCTTGGCTGGAGAGGGTACACATGAGTTCACTGTCATGATAGGGGGCTTGGTACCGTTGCCCACAGTTGTCTGCGACATGTGTCAGTCAAGTTGGCAAAGTTAAACCACCTGCGAACAAAGGCGCACCTGAGTTACATGCTGCAACGCCCTCCCGCGAGCATACAATGACGTCACCACAACTCGCTCACCCCTGTGCAGACTTCCACCAACTTGTCAGGCCGGACTGGGTGTGCCCGTCAAAAACTTGCACGCAGTGAAACCAGGGAAATCTACATACCCCAAAACGTCAATGTTTTAAAGCGATACGTTTGTCATCAACCAGGTAAGACAGTTTATGGCTACATTGAACGAATTTAAGGAGTTTTTGTCGGCGGTTGTCAATTGTCGGCGTCCGCCATCTTTCATAGTTGGGAAAGTGGTTTTTCATTCAGGTGGGCTGGGCCGGTTGAAATAATTCAGGTGTTAAATTTGATGAAGCAATTTTTGAATAAACATATGGGGTCCGATATGGACTTGACAGCTTCCAAATGGCTTTAAAGAACATACAGGTGAGTTTTGTCTCAGGGTGGTAATTTCTGAATGACATTCGTAAAGTCCTGATACACCGCCTAGAAAATAGGTCATTGAGATGTCACTTGGTCTGTGCTGGCATTTGTGGTAATTGCACAGGTAAGTTGGGACTCACGCTCGGGAATTGTTAAGCACGGGCCGCCGTGATGCGACCGTGGAGACTTGCTCCATAATAAAAATGCATAAAGTTTTTGCACTCATGATTCATTAGTGACCATTTTTTTTATTTGTACGTAGTGTTGGTAAAATTGGTCCAAATATTTTATTATTATATGAAAATTAACTTAAGATGTTTATTACAATTTATAATATTATGAATATTTTAAAGTTTTGCTCGTATATAATTTTTTCAGCAACTGCAAGTTTGACATATTTATATATATAAAAAAAACACTGCATGTGTGGGTAAAATTGGCACACCTTAGGCCAACTAGAGTACGGACACAAGCCAGTGAATCTGTAATGTTGACACTGCCAGTTTCAAAGTGAATTATCGCTATTTACTCAGCAAATTCAGATTGAATGCAAACAAATACAAAACCAGCTCAAAAACACAGTTGAGACATGTCAATTGTTTATGGTTGAGACTATATACCTACTGTTATATGGACACAAAGTCTATGATCAGGATAATCTGGAATGAGTACTGTAAAAACTACCCATTTGTACTTGGTGTTTTATGAATATTAATGATTACTTACTTTGTTCATATTACATGGTCAATATTCTTTTACTATAAATTATGATGTAAATCTGAACCACTACAGTGTACACTGCAGAAAAACAAAAATCTAATTTACCAATCCCTCTTGTGCTCATAGAAATGCCTAACCGAACAAGCTAACGTATAAATCTTGATAAAAACCCTAATGATAATCTCTGGTCAGTGTCACTGTTAGATTTAGCAACTCTGGATGGCCCTTACATTCTGAAAAACTGCTTTTCATATTTTAATAAATACTTGCCTTGTCTTTCTATGTTTCTGTTACTTTACATTTTTGGTTGAGAAATGTTCTCTTGTAAGTGGCTGGTTACGTTGTAATTGGACAGTTCTGGAGCTTTCATGGCTGACAAGATGATGCCATTTCTTTTGAAAATGTATGCATAACTCATAAGTATCAGCCAGAAGGTGTTATTCCTAGTTTTTAAATTAGATATTACAAATTGAATTCAAGTTGAATGATAGAATTGGCTATGAGCATGTTCCTAGGTGTATGGGAAACAAAGTGTTTTATTGCATAATCAATGTTATTTGGACACAACTTGATTAATTGGTGGCAGAATGGGTTGGAGTGACACATGTTCATTTGGATAATGGTATACTATTCAGTCCTCAGTTTCAGTATTTAGAACATTAATTATATATATATATATATATATATATATATATATATATATATATATATATATATATATATATATATATATATATATATATATATATATATATATATATTACATGCATGAATAATTTATTTAATTCAGTTATTTACAAATTATATATGTGTATATGTTGTATGCCTTTTACTGATTGATCGCGCAGCACATTCTATGGATTTATGGATCTATGGTTCACACACACATCGATGGATAGCGCAACAATCCATGGATGGCGCAGAATGTTCTTCCGATTGATATACTGTACGTATAAAACGGGCACAGTGCAAATGTGGCCACATGCATAGTACAGTATTGTCAATACATTATCCAAGATACTTCAGAGACAGGTCCAAGTTTGTGACCACGTTTTAAAAATTAAAAGATAAACCGAAGTTTCTGGAAGAGACTACACCTACGGCGGGGCTATGTCCATGACTGATACATGCCGCATGTTCAGCTCCTTGACTTTTACCTCAAGAACCGCATGTCTTTATTCCATATAGAAGCACCCTATTGGTGATCCAAAAATGTCCAGCACCTGCTCACCCCACTATTTATTCCTTTAATAAAAAAACCACGGAAAAGCTGCTGACATTTGACATGTCACTCAACAGATACCACTCACTATAGTGCATGGACAGCGCTGCGCCATCCATCGATGTGTGCGGAAACTGTAGATCCATAGAACATGCTGCACTATCTGTGGATCGCGCGAATCAGTAAAAGGCGCACAACATATATGCAAATAATATGTATACATGTATGTGTATATATTTTTTCATACACAGACACATATATCTTCTCTATTTTGAGCACAGCTGACTTGTCAGTCAGATAGGCTCCAGAACTATTAAGATTATTCCTTTTAAATTGAGTGTGATGAATGTCTTCTATGAATTTGGATGACGTTAACATTATCCTGAAGGACACAAAGTAACTTTAATGTATTCATTTTAACAATGATAAGTTAAGAACCATTTGAGGTGGTACTTTGACATTAAGTATATTGGTCGTTTAAGAGGCTCACATTGAAAATCTTTAGATATGGATGACCATGACTAATTTCCAGTGTTGCAGGGTTACTCAGGTCAATTCAGTGTTGAGGGGTGATCTTGAAAACTATTGCAGTAGGGACTGATTTTGCGCGTCAGGAATGTCCTGTAAAATAGCTGGGGTGAGGCTTCACATAGGTGAGTGACCCTGTTCTCAAGCCGACAGGGCCACTTTGGTCCTAGCGATAGCCTGTGGCCAAATGCCACCAAAAAGGTGACTAGGCCACCTTATTTTTGTAAGAAACTTATGACTGGTGGCCCGTATTTTTCAGTTTGAACAATTTATAACAGTGCAGAGTTTTGCTTGACAGGGCCAGAATTTCGACAAATTCTGCAAGAATCTATTTGGATTTTTGTCAATAGTTTTCTTTTTAAAGAAAGACAAGTTTAGCAGAATCTTTACGAGAATGGATTCTCAGATTCTCGTCGAAATTCTGGCCCTGCTTGAAATAATTTTTTGGACCACCTGCCCCTCAGGGTGAGTTTCATGCACTGGCCACTGACTTGGTTAATGTTACCATTTACTTGATGACTGTTTGAGCTAAGACTTGGACATTGCATACAATTACTGTCTCCTATGATAGTAAGATGGAGGCTACCCATGCAACTTTGGCCTAGTTCTCAGGATTAGAGAGCTAGCTGCTTTAGTTTGTGGACGCAAGGTCAACTGAGCACAAGATTGTCACAGTCCTCTTGTCTCTCATATTTCTGAAGTTGAAAGGGAAGGATGTGTGGAAAAAATGCATAAATTTATGAATGCTGGGTCAAGTGTCCAGGTAGCTAGTTTTGCATTAAAAGTTACGGTGTATCATAGGTAATTAAATTGTTAGCTATGGGCCTACATATATATGTCAAGCTTATTGTTTTCTTGTGTGATATATGTATATATATGCATGTAGCTATTTGCATGTTAATTAAAATTGACAAATAAATCTTCATACCATAAATAAAGGCATATTCCGTCAGTGCAGTGCCCTAACATCTGCTTTGTAAAACAGCTTTTCTGCCTCTGACTCAACTTGCTGAAAGATAGAGTCATCACTCAATGTGTCTTGAAGTTGGGTAAGTAAACTTTGGTAAAACCTCTACCTTCAGATAGGATTTCCCATGTAGGTCATGCCCCAATGTCATATAATATATATAAAAGAGTGATATAATAATTATGATATGCAGCAAGTCAGCTGCTGAGTACAGTATGTTCAAGCACATGCTGTCAGAGAGGAAGGTTAAGTTAAAAAATATCTTTCAAATGATTATTTTGATTTAAATTTGTTTTGATTCACCGTGAAATTATGACATATGTATTAGAGCTAAGATACTGAATGTTTTGGTATCAACTTGACGGAAGTGTTGTCACTAGCTGTGTTGTCTTTTTCTCATGATCTCAGTTCCTTCCTTTTTTTTTTCTGGTAGTGCTCATAAAAGAATCTTGAATATAGTCATTGTATATTTGGCTCACCACCAACTTGTTTCAGCTTGCTAGTACTTAACTTTGAGTGCCAACTCTTTATAAGTTCCAGACAGTTAGGCTGTAGCTTGGAGGCAAACATTGAACAACTGCAGTATACCTATTGCCTGGATTCATTGATAAAATCTGTCAACTGTTTCATGGATATGCATCAGTATTTATTGGTAGCAGATGCATACTTAGTATATGTGTTGCTTGGTGTCACCATGGTCACTGCCTGCTAGAAATGAGTCTGTTCTTGTCAGTTCCAGCACATCTGTCTAATCAAGTAATAATAGACATTTTAGCATAATATATTCGAATATTTGTCATTGGATGCCAATTTTATTGTTTTAGTATATAATTTTCCGTAATTTATTGTGGTTTCCTTTTTGAAACCCGCATGCTGTGTAACACTGCTGGTAAAGATTATGTGTCCCATTAAAATTGTTACATACATGTGTGTCAGTTAGTTGATTCTAATACAGTATCAGATCTGTGTTCATATACAGTGGTACCTGCAATTTAAGACCACCCCTAATGCCAGACAAAAGTGGTCACATATGACAGGTGGTCTTTCATTGCAGGTAAATTAACAAAGAAATAAAAGGCCAATGTCTTGAAAGAGTGGTCTTAAAAACTAATGTGGTCTCTCACGAGAGGTGGTCTTTAGGGCAGGTACCACTGTATTGGCCTACTCTGGTTTTAAAGTTGGACATCTGAAGGATATTTTTCATGTAGATTAAATGTCAGCTCACACTATGTAATCTATTAAGCTGTTTAAGGCAAGTAACTTCTCTCTGCTCCTGCATTTGCCTAGTTCAAGGAGAGAGCTATGTTGGTTGCTCTCCTGCATATTAGATTTTATAATGAATTTGAATGTGCAGGTTGTTTTAGTGAATGTGGAAACAAGTCAAAAACTCTGAAGCACACAACATTTGACCACCAGCTGGTTTTTGGTGAGTTTAACTGTTTCCTGGTCAGGCTATGACTCAGTCAGTTAGCTTTCGTTTGCACTGTTTGATGTAATATACCTAACGTGCTAATATCAGGAATGGCAGGTACTGCCTTTTTACATTGGATTCAGACTTTGTGGTACACAGCTTGCTTTGTGCAATTCTCATGTACCATGGTCGTGCATGCCATGACAATTTTATGTCATTTTAAGGCCTCAGATAAATAAGCCTTGAATACTTTGGCTGCTGTTTGCTTTTCAAGTATTGTAAGGCATCAATGGTTTTCTTTTTAATGCCAAATGTTCCTTGTTGGCAAAGCAGCTCTTGTTCACCATTGCAAACATTCGTCATCTTCACATTGAAAACGAGGCTGTTGTGATACAAATTGTTAAGCTCCACCTGCCTTGGTATACAAATTTTGTACACCATGGCACAGTGTCTGTCTACTGTGGTGTAAGAAAGTTGGAAAACAATCTTTATCCAATTAATGCACTTTATTTTCCTTAATTTTAGGTAATGACCAGGGCTGTGCCATCATGATTAGTCGTGTTAACAATTCTCAACAAAACTGTTTCCTGTTACAATTAAATTGAAGTAAAAACATTAACACATACATTGATTTGCATTAATTGAGGCAGCTTGGCTTTATTGAGCAAATGAGTTGGAAAGTGTTAGGATTAGAAAGGGTTAATGCAGACCAAGGACCATTCACCTGAAAGGAAGACCTGAAGAGAGGGAACAAGGACATTGCCATAGGCTAGTAGTCAGGCACAAGGTGACCAGCCTGAGGCTGTTGATCTGTTATGCCATTATATTTGTATGTTCAACAGCAGTGAGTCAGACATCAACAGTATCTTAAAAGATTAGTATGTTACTAAGAGTTTGTGCTAGAGGGTTTAAAAAAATAGGGTAATAAACCATACCTTTAAAAATCTTGAGGGTACTTTTACTTCCTGTCATATCACCTACATGTATTCCTTCAGCAGAATACACACCACACTGGAAATACTTGTGTACCCAAAAAATTCCTCAAGCAGAGACTTTTTATGTCCCAGAGGCTCCAACTTGGCCACTGTTACATTATGAAATATCTCCCTGCTGATTGTGTGGCATAGCTGGGGATTGCAGGGGCAACGCTCCCCTGGAAAATTTTGGAAATTTTCCCCATCATTTCCTGCATTTTGAGCCATTTTAGGCATCCTCGCAGATATTCTCAGTCAATCAAAATAAACACTTGCAGTTCTAATAGCCAACAAAAGGAAAATAAAATAATTCTTTTTTTCTTCAATTTTGCAAAAAGCAGGAGAGGGCAACACTTCTCAAAAAGTCAGAAAAAGCAGGAGATCAGCTTAGGTTTGAAACTGTCAGCCTGTGGTGTCCAAGGTTGTATGGTCATTATGAGTGTCAAACACTGACCTGAGCAAAGAAGAAGTTGTAGCACATAGAAATGTTGCCCAGGATGAAACAGAAAGAAAAGTGAAGTGTTTTCTTATTATGGTGATGAGGACAACATTCATAGTTAAAGTGCAGCCCAAATGGCTTCATAAGCAACAGCAAGTTTGTCTTGTTTTTTATTTGTGCACATGTATGTAATTTGCCAAAGTCGAATTTTTTGCACTGTGAGTTTGAGCTTAATTTAGACTATTAAAATAAAAATGCTAAAGATTTGTCAGGTGTAATTAATTCACAGTACATGTAGATCACACTGAATACTTCATTGTTAATCAGGTTACATATACACCTGTGATTACATAAAGCAGATTTTACATGTGCAGGTTCAAGGCATGCTGGGAAACCTGGTGAGGTCATCTGGTGTCTCAAAATAGATTGGCTTAAATAAATAATTATGCATGAGATTTTGAAATGAATATTTATATGCTTTACATGTGATGATGCAAAGCAGACTTTACATGTATAGGTTCACACCAAAGTTGTAAAATATGAATGATAAAACTAATTCAAATTTAATGCTGTTTACAAAATGTAATACCCTAAAGCATTGACTAAACGACCACACATTTAAAAAAAAATTCTTACTTCATTCTTCTTCGCAAATGTCAAAACCAGGCTTTTGACCTTTGTAACCTGTTGTATGACGAATAAGTCAACATGCAGACTGTCTTTTGGTCAATAAAATTATACTACCACCCCTTGAATAAAACAGTCATTTTTGTATTTAGCCCCAGATTATCCAGCATGCTGAGGAAAAGCTGTTGACAAGGGACATAATCATTTTGTATTCATAGGATGTACAAAACTTTTTTTTTTTTCCAAACGGCTTAATCTTAACATTTGATAGAGTAAGAGGGAAAAAAGAATATATGGGACATGTTTCATATTGATTGATAAACAGTTTTTACGTAGGAAACTTTTTTGAATTGTGATGTTGGGGATTCAGGAAGTTCAGCTTCATACTGCTGTGGTAAAAACTTGGTCGGTGTATGCCTGCAAATCATGATGTTGAATCTGCAGTGTGACTTGCCAGGTAACATTGTAGAAACTACAGACTAGACACCATGACGGTGTATGTTGGTGCTTATTAACAGCACTTTTTATGATAATTACACAATGGAAGTGAATGAGTTAATGAGACTGTGGCAGCTGTTGTTTCAAGCATATGGAGTGTTTTGTGCAGTATTGCTATTATCAGGTGGTTGAGCAGCCGTGATCAATGGACAAACACAAAAGTGTGACTTGTGGGTGGGCAGGAAACCATGTTAACCTGTCCAGGTGAAGCACAGGCTTGTGTCCACAACTTTTTCAGCCTTTTGGTCTATGGCTCGGGTCAAGGTGGGTGGAAAGTGCGTAAACATACAGTTCTCATTCAAAATTTGACCTATTTGTACAAGTTTTTCTTCTCGGTGACGTTAGACGATTGTCAGGTTGTCATTTAAAGTGACATTTTCGATGTAGACATTCAAAAAAGTACCAGTTTTATCTGTGTCAGTGTCTTAAGGTCACTGTTGGTTGCAACACTTAACCAAGAAAGCCTGTCGACAAAATCTTCATCTTTGGGGGTGGGGTTAGGGCTGAAGCACCATTCATATACATGTACATGCATCCTTTTTTTTTTTCAGATCTGGACTGAAAAAAAAATGAAGGTACAACATGTATGGTCATCATTTTGTGTTTAAGTTCATTGTGCTGATGTTGAGTCAGAAATTCACAGAAAATGTTATGCTTGTGTTTTGTATTTTAAACTGGTACTTTTGCGGAAACTGTGGATTAGACAATGTTTGGCGCTCAATATTTAGATAGTACTTATTATGTACATATTTATACAACATGTAGTTTTGCATGTCATGCTCAAATAACAAAGGAGTTCAGCTGAAGGAAGTTGCACCCCACTATTTCCAAGAACATGCTGAGCCTGAGCACTGACCAAAAAGCAGAGCCTACAACTTGTACAGGCTAACCCTGGACTGCTAGGATTATTTTGGATGGGTGTGGTGTGTGATGGATAGCCTGTCAGTGGCATACTGTGTGTACATGTACCTTTCATCACAGCAATCAATTTAGGACTTCCATCACTGCCCGTACTCTACAAGACAGGCTTATCTTCAGGATATATGCTTGCACATAGGTGTCTTTTCTGATGTGCAGCCTTCTGAATAATCTACTTGCCTGCGTGGCTGACTATCCTTTCTTTTCCTTCTGTTTGGACAAAATTTACAAAGTAGGTCTATTGGTACTTAAATTAATAAAGAGATCTGTTTCAGCCAAATGTTGTACTAATGTAGAATGAAGTGGCTAACCTATCAAAGAAACCAAAGTATATGCTTTTTTTTTTTTTTTTTTCCTGTGATGACTGCCACAACCCAGTCCTACTGTCCAGTAAGGTTAAATGTGCTGACCCATAATTGATGACGTCACAATACAATGTAACGTCTAGATTTCCCCTGGCAATGTTACACGGCCCTATATAAAGGCCATACACACAACGCAGCATTCAGTTTTGATTGAACCACTTGACTGTGGAGTTGAAAGATTTCAACTCTCTGTACTGCTGGACATAAGACTAGAGTTATGCTCAACCTGTGGTCAATCATTACTCATTAGCCTCTGATGAGTCCAGTGAAGGATGAAACACGTCAGGCTTATTTGGCACACCGTGTATCTGTTCTTATCAACACTTGCCTAGTCTTCTCATCACAAAGTATATGCTTGGTTTCCCTTTTCTGTGTATGAAGTGAGAAACATTGAGATTTATAACCCTATTATGCAGACAACAAGCTGTCAGTGGCAGAGTTCTGAATGCATGAATTTGGGCAGGTGAGACGCTTGTTTGTATTCAAGGCAGACCATTACCATGTTGTCTTGAGAGCAAAGAAGATGTGGATCTTGGTCTCTTCCCAAGGCAACCAACTCTGATTGGTCAAGATCTAGTTGATATATATATATATATATATATATATATATATATATATATATATATATATATATATATATATATATTTCAAGTCATTTCATGTGATGGTACATGTAGCTTCATTGAGTCTATTGAAGGAAAACTCAGAGATATTTTCCAGCAGTAGTTTTCTTTTGAGGTCACCAGCTTCAGTTGACCCTTTTGTTGCCAGAATAAGACTGAGGTAATGAATTTCATTGGTGCAGGTTAGGCACAATGTACCCAACCACCACCAAGGAAAGGTGGTGGCCTGGGGCATGCATTCAGGATGGGTCTTATCCACAAAACTGATCAGAATGTTTTGAGTTCAAGTGATACAAATAAAACGAAATAATGTTCATATTGTTGTCCAGTGAACAGGATTATCATGCGGTATATTGCTTTGTTTTGTAATGATTCATGGAATGAAGTAGTGTATTATGTTCTTTCGAGAAATGTTATTGATTTCCCTTGGGGGAACCAGGTTGGACTTTCAATATTACATGAGGCCCATGCAGCACTGGATTCTGTTACAACTTTTATTTCCACTATGAACGAGCTCCAGAACTAAACTGAAGCACATGATACAGCCAACTTCAATAATCTTAATGTGTACAGGGCTTAGATTAAGGTTTTCACTCAGCAGTCAAAATGACCAAAATTTTCAAATTGTCTTTTTTTAAGTTTTAAAAAAAAAAATGAATAAGAATCCTTTGTGTGAACACCAGCCAAAGGTAAAAATTTACAGGCAAACTGCAATTTTGACCAGCATGTGGTTGTTGAAAAACCGACACACACTCTCTCTCCTTGCAGTGTTCTCAAATAAACTGCAAGAACAGCTTGGTTTTTCATTATGGAAAAAAAAATTGATATCTTAATGCACTATGCACATGATCAAGTGACCAAATGGACATCTTAAGTTCTTATATCCCCAACTCAAAGTCGGCAGGGGCCAGGCTAACTGCAGTATTTCTGCAAGTACAGTTAACAATTAAGCATTACCCATGGATGAACAATAATTTGGTGGGACACCTGTTTCACTGCTGTCCACAATTATTACACATTCAAACGAATGGAGAGTAATTACAAGACGTATGCATAAGTAATGATGCTTCTCCATAAAATTCAGGTCAGTGGAAGCCATCTGTTCCCATCTAGAAGATCTGACTTGTTAAGTTTGTCATCAATAATTTAAAGTGTATATTACACATGTAAATAACTGTACATCTGGTTAGAACTGATGAGTTAAAATGATTTTGCAATTCGTGGTTCGTGAAGTTCGAGATCAGATTTTTTGCAAAGAGAATTTTAATTATAGCTGTCTAACTGTGAACATGAACACAGGTGTAAATTTTCACTGATCATTTGAACGTAGGCAACCCAAATTTCCCTGATTTTGGCTAAGGTGCCAATATATGAGAATGGGGGGGGGGGGGGGAGATTTATATGCAGCTTTTTGTGGTGCCTAATTTCCAGAGATCATCCTAAGGGCAAGTTGAACAGTGGTCCCTCAAAACAGGTCTTATCATCAGTGGGGCAATAACATGAAAAGATAGCACTACTGACATGGTAAGTGTGGTCTGATGAGCCAGGTGGTATTGTGAGAGTAGAACCACTATTCTCACATGAAAATATATACACCAGCAAGGGGTTTGTGCCTGTACCCTGAATGGAAGTGATGTGTGAAAATGGTTAGGTGGAAATCCAGTCATTTTTGTCTGAAACTTAAGAGTTAAAGTCTTCCCTTGCCAATTACTTTATTTTTTATGAAAAGTGAAGAAATTGAACTGGTATAGCACTTTTGTGAAGAAAATTTGCCTTTGCAGTGACGCAATATACACTTTATTCACTGGTTTATAGCGCAGAATTGCCACTCATTTGGCGGCTGTTCTCGTCAAGCATAGCTACTTTTCGTTACAGTTTGACCACCCAGTTCTGTGACATCATGGAAGAGCTTCTTCACCAACTCCAGTTGCAAACATTTACTCGCAGCAGTGAATGTCAGTGTGCTCATGGCTTAATGGTTAAAAATGGGGATGCAAACAAGAAACTAGCAGACTTTTAATTTCAAAGCAACAATCAGATCTGTTATACGCATCATTGTGAGAGCTTTTGAGGCTATATTTTAATTTTCAGTGAATCCAGTGATGTTTTACAGTCACTCAGTTTTGTAAATGCAAATTAAGGCATCTCACCAGATCATGGGAGTTTCTTAAGTGTTATTATGACACACTTCACCCTGTCAAATAGCACATGTATGTCCATCAACAACATGATGAAAAGAGATGTAGACGTTAATGTCTGAGCATTGTTCGAAGGTATTATGGAATATATATTGTCTCCTCTTTACTGAGATACATATTGGATCATGGCATAAGTGTACTGTTACACCCGCCTATTGTAGTCTTCGTCAGGTTAACATTTAGGTTATGTATGTATCCCAATAGCGTATACGCTGTTGCTTGACATAAGTACATTTTTTGAGCCTGTAAAGTTTCAAGTCTTTTGCATGATCAATATCCTGACGTAAGCAGAGACAGGTCTAGGCCTTCAAAATTTGTAGCTGAATCAGGAAATAAAATGGTAATCACTGCAGAGTTTTACCTAACTCTTATATGCTTAAATAAATGTTAAAATAAATTAGCCATTTGCAAATTTCTGTAGCCAAATGAATGCAACATTAGCATTTGGCTATTAATGGCACCAGTGGAATGCCAGTCTACATGCACAGTTTTGTTGGTCTTATATGGAGCACAAATAGGGGACCTTTATTTCTGGTGTATAACAGCAGTCTGCAACTTGTAGGCCTGACTGTTTTAAAAGCTTACAACTTACAAAGTGCATAATGTATTTTTTGTCACCTTGGACCTTCATAAAATTTGGCTGTCCTTTTCTGAGATGTGCTGACTCATGCCTCCCCCCCCCCCCCCGATGCAGCAGCTTTGGGCATCTTATTCTGATAGTCTGCATACATAATAATGCATGTCCAATTTTCTTTCAATGTCCCCATCACTCAATTTTTGCAATTTTTTGAGGAGAAAAGGGTTAAAATTGATGACAATTTGGCAAGAAAATAAAAGTTTAATATATGTAATTTGACAAAGGCCTTTTCATGGGTAAAGGATACATGTATCACCCTGGGTAGTTGGCCTTTGTGGTTTAAGTACTTTAACTGTGAGGTGTTGTGGCATCCATTTTGTCATGTATATACTGTAGTTCTAGACGTTTTAGTACACACTTTATTTAATGCAGGTGCAGTTTCTGTCTAAAAAATAGAAATTTTAACACATTTTAATTTAGTGCATATTGATAGCTGTGCTAAATTGAAATATACTATGTAAAGTGACTCCCCTAAGAAGTGCGTGTAATCCTGCAGTGTTGCACACCTCATAAATTTTGCAAACAAATTTGAACCCTGGTCACCTTGAAAGGCTCTCAATCTTGAATGGAAATATCTGCCCCATTCCGCCTTAGGTGACATGCTTGCCAAGGAGATTTTACCCTGCTGTCAGTCCCAACCAGCATTTGTTAAAGAGGCAAAAATGTATGGCTGCTGTGTGACTACCTTGCCAAGTGCCGACTTGGAAGGCCGCAAAGTTCTCCATATAACTCTTAAACTCTGACAAAATCTTTTGGTTCTACTGTGTGTGCTTTATTTTTGCACCAATATTTTAGCAGACTTGAACTTAGTGCATTGAGTAAGTGCACTAATATTAAATTAAGCTGAGTGCTAGAATTTCTAGAACTACATTATTTATTTATTACATGGCACATGCACAAAATTGGTACACTATTCGTTACAAAAAGAAAATTAAGTGACCATGTTGACAGAATAATTTCAAGTGACAACAGACATCCAATTTGTTCAATTCACACAAGGAACTAACAAATTTTCTTTCAATTCTTACTTTGTAAATCCAATTGCAATAGTTTCACCATCTTTAAATATCCAAAATTTCTGTGATCATATATATTTGTTCATTAGACAGGGTTCCTTTTTACATGTAGGGGCTGAAAAGTTTTGATCTTTCCACAACTGGTAACCTTCCTTCTTCCACCAACTAAAAATCTAAGCAAAATCAAAATTTGAAAACTGCAATTTATAATAGTTAGAGTAAGATGGAGAATTCTTGGTGAATAAAAAAGCAGTTTTAAAATGTTGACCACAGGAATGGTATGTGAGGAAGTTTAAATTGTAAACTATGTATTTTTAACCCTTCCCACAGTCAATAGCTTCATGGGTTGCACTTATGGTTTTTGTGCAAGGAGTTTCCTCTTGCTGCAAATTTAGTGAGAGCATATTAAAGCCAAACAAAACTAATATTATTGGTTTTGTTCTTTTGTTTTTCCTGCCATGTGAAAAAAAATGGTAGGTTGGGAAAATATTTGTAAATTTAGTTTTAACATTTAAAAACATGGGAATGAAGCAGATATATTGGCATAGTAGGATATATTTGGGAATTGGTAATTTATTGTGGACATTCGGTATATACATGTACGTTTGTTAGTATTTGCAGAAAAATGATTGTATTTAATGGAAAAATGAAAAATAATTTTTGAAAATGTAAGTAAAAATATGGGCAGTTAGAGTTACAGGAAACGAATATTTTGTTTAGGCCTAAGGGGCCTATGACATATTACATCCAGGTGCTTTGGGGCAGTCTTGGCAGCAAGGGTTAAATGTACACTGTGGACAGTAAAACTGGTTGACAAATTTGTAGGTTGTCTGTTAGGTTGCCTGGGGGGCTACAATGGCTTCTGCAATGTCTTCCTCTCAGTCAAAACACGCCAAGATTTATGGCAGACTTTATTTTGTTTCCTGAATGACATTGTATAAGTTAAGTAACTAAGTCCACACAGTGTGCTCGTTTCACGTTCAGAAACGATAAATCAATCCCTGAAGGAAGGCTTGTCGGAAATGGGAGTTTGTACTTATCATGCTGCACCCACTTAACACTGTGGAATAAAGAAAAAAGAAGAAAAAAAGTTTATAAGAGGACTGAATAAAGGATTGCATGGGTCATGTCATGTGAAATCCCCCCCCCCCCCCCAATGTGTTGTTGATCAGTAACACCCATAATTTTGATGGATCTGCGGAATAGCTTTCCAATGATTGAATTATTTATGTATGTTGCACATGTATAGATTTGGGCAGGGTTCACCAATTTGCATGTCCTATTGTCTGAGACAAGTAAAAATTGAAGGGGGACAAGTAAAATTTATGATGATTAACATGTTTGAAAAAGATAGGAGCACTTGTCCCCAGACAAGTAGACCTTGCCCTGATTTAGGTCATTTAGATACCTGCATAGTTTAATATTTGTGTAATCTACACTGACACCAGTCTGGTCCCCTACCTCGAAATTGATTTTGCCACTGGTGTGAGCAGGTATACATGTACATACGTATTGACATACATTTAATTTTGTAGGTTTCCCCCACCACCAAAGGTGGCATAGGGGGGTATAAAATTAGAGATAGGGGCCGTTTCGGTCCATCCGGGAGCATATCTCTAGAACCCTAAGAGATACAATAATGAAATTTATACCAGAGATGCATCAAACCACGGGCATGTGCGCTGTGTATTGTTTTAGACCTTAAAAACAGGGTCCAAGAACATATCCATTTTCCTGTGTCTGGTAGCATATCTCTAGGTCCTTAGAGATGGAATAATGAAATTTTTACCACCGATGCATCATACCAAGGGCATGTGCGCCATGTATTGCTTTTGACCTTGACCTATTTCAAGGTCATAGGGCTCAAGCACATATCGATTTTTGTGCATCCAGACATGCTGTACACATTGTATAGCTTTTTTCTGTCCATTGTGGCGGGGAACATAGATCCTTTGGATCATTGTGCATTTGTTATGTTTTATTTTGTTTGCATTAACAAATCTTGAAAAGATAGAAGATATAGATATGAAGCTTACATATGTTTGTACCGTAGATCTACGTTTTGTTTACAAGGATGAGAAAAAAGCTTGGTCAGCCTGGGAGACAGGTGTGCTTGATGGAGGTCTTTGAAATCAACTCTCGCTCTACTCTGTAAATAATTTTTAAACCCATTTGTGCTGTGTTCTGTAAACCTCTTCTGCCTGTGCCTATCAGACTATAGTCAAGACCTTTTGTGTGGAAATAATTTGTATTTAATTCAACTTGGGTAAGGGTAGCAGACTGCCCCTGTGGATTAATGGTGTAATGCAGTGCAACTGACACAACAGAACTGGTCAAGTCGGCCCTTCCATGTATTTGTTTGTGTATTTGGCCTCACTTCATGCTCAACACCATTAGCATTTGCAAAGGCTCAAGGAAATTGGTGTTCCTTCAAGTAAATATTTTCAAATATAAATGTGTCAAATTTATGCAGCCTGACATGTTCTTCAACCTGAGACCATGCATTTCACAAATTATATAAGAGGATTGGCCATTGTATAGGTACGTATAGTGCACATGTATGGTTTGTAGTAGGCATTGAGGGTGGTGTTGTGTCATAGTTGTGATGTATCTTCTGGGACTACCTTCCAGGCTTCTTGTAGGCCTAGTCTTAAAATTCCTTACCGACATAGTAGAGTGCATGTAGTCCTTATCTATTGAGGTATATAAAACATGACGGAAAATTTTGCCTCCTTTGAGGGCCAGTCAACCTGTTTTTAAAGGGAGATGCAACAGCAGTAAATTTTCAGCATGCAGATCATGGCCTTTAATTTTCAAAGTGTGGGTGCGAGTGGGGTTGGAGCTTATTAAAAGGGGGCCACATAACTTGCATGTGGTAAATCATGCATGCAGTTGTATTGTGGCCATACAAAAATTGTTTTCACATTTGTTTTGTGCTTGCAAGGTGTTTTGAAATAGCTTCAAAGTTTTTTATTTATTTTTCTGTCTCTATTTTGCTGTTTTCATACTCGTCATGCTCACGTAGATTTGTCTTTTTTTTGTAACTTGGCTCATGTTTCTGACCCTGCACTCATGTATTCGTGCAGTGCAACTGATGAGTCACTGTGCCTTTTCATATCACCCCTTGTGTAGCCATGCCTCACTGCAGACACAAATGAAAAGGTTCACCATTTAGCTGGCACCAGGCATTTGCTTCTGAAAAGAGAAGGTCTCGTCCAGATACAGTTCTACTCAGGGAGACTTACTGGCCATCTCAAGTCACCTAAATTTTGTGGAAATTTACATCTTGCCAGGCTGCAGTAAGTCAGATTGGTCTTGTTCAGTTGTTTTGCATTGCCTGTCAGGTCATAGCCCACCCACCCTTGCCACAGCTGGAGCATGACTTGTAAGAAAAAAACAGCACAGAATGAAAAAATGCAGACTAAGTATGATCCTGCTTGTATTTCTTCTATATAAGGATTTTGTGTTTGCAGTTCCCATCTTACAGCTCAGCTGAACAAAAATTTTAAGAAGTGAGACTAGGTTGATTAACACCAGAGCAGATAAAGCATTGGCTTTAGCTTTTTTAGTGCCAAGTTTGACTGAGTCAAGAGCTTTCCTTGGTTCTCTTTGTGCACAATGCACCCAAAGTGTGCCAAGCAAAGCTGTTGAAAATGATGGTGTGTGACACTGTAGGTAGGAAGGTCCTGGAGTGAAAGGTTGCGTGGTGTACAAAGAATATAAATCTGGTTTTATACATGTCAATTCACAATGCATTGACGTTTGTCAAAATGGAGTATGATTAAGGTACAAATTTATTATGTCAGATTTAGGACAGTGGTCCATGTTAGAGGTCCACAACCAAGAAATCCTATGTGTCTGACAGTTCATAATGATGATTTTAAATGATTCCATTTGTCGAGGAGTTGAGTGTCCAAGAAAAACTCCAGGGCTGGCTGGTTTAACAGACTCAGGGTTAAGAATAAATTTGTGGATGACTAAGTTTTTATCATTGGTGCTACAGACACATGCTTCAGTGGGAAGGGAAAGGTATACATTGTATTGCATGGGGAAAAAGATATTTTTGGTTCTCTTCTTACATCAAAATTTGGAATGGTACCATAAGTTCACCAGGGGCTATATTGATCGAAAATATTTTCATATATATTTAAGTGATCATAGTAATAATTTGTTTATACCTGGCGGAGACATGAGTGAGCCAGATATATACTTTTTTGTGGACAGGTCAGGACTGGTCTATCATGGAGAAATTTAATATATGATGAACAATAATTTTGATTGCGACTGAAGGCATTCGTATATCCAGGCATTTTGAGATGTTTTGTTGTACCCACATTCAGGTAGACCATTTGAAATTCAAAGTCGGAGACACCAACGTCATTATATGTGAAAATAAAACGTCATGAATGAAAGGAGGGCAAGACAGGATCCCAGAGACCCTCTTATTTGCTGTGGGTTGTGTAACATTCGTGACTAGCTGGTCATGTTGAGGTCTTTTACTACTTGGAATAATTGACTTATCAGTCACAATTCCCTGGCACTGACCCCACTTGAACCACGTTAACTCTTTCACTTCCAAGTTTTGATTGAGTAAACAACTTTCTTTGGTATTCTTTAAGCTGAGGAAATCTGTTGACAGAGGGCCATTTATGGTCTCATGCAACTATAGCCTACTGGTACTGTAAGGGAAGGTTAATTTACATTGGGACAGTATAGATCTAGGATATATCCTTATGGCAATTGCCAACACATTGAATTCTGTTGAAATTGGCCATAAAACAGTTAAGTAATACAACAATAGTTTGGGTGTGAGAGGGAATGAAGGTAAGGTGGTATGACTCATAGAACAGGACATTTGTTTAAGAATGTAAATTTACCATGCTGGTCTGTGGTGAGTCTTGTATATCGCTGGGAGTTTATACCAGAAAGACAGGAGGCTAGAAAGTAAAATAGGTATGAATATCCCTTTAATTGCTCCTATATTCTCAGCTTTGTTACAGAGCTTAAACAAAGCTTGTAGGCCAATGTTTTTTTAAAAGCTTGCTTTAGTAGAAAGTAATTATGTGTTTTTGGTTGTTACATTCAGATGTAGAATGTATTTCTTGTTTAGGTTGCGTGGATATGTGAGTGACTGCATATATATGGCATCAAAGAGCCTATGTAGAGCCTGTTGTAGGCTTTGTGATGAGATAAGCTGTGCTTAGTTCTAGTGTTTTGATGAAATCATGATGGGGTTTTCACTGATACAGAATGTAAAGTGTAAATTTTCAGCAGTGGAAATGTCTCTGTGATATGATGGCAGGTTGACAACCTGGACCAGTGTGAACTCAGACACAAATTGGTGTGCGTCCTTCCAAAGGAGGCCGTGTGATGAGTATATATAATAAACATTTACTGATGTCTGTGAGGTCACTTGTAACAATGACATGTCAGTAATACTTGTCAAGGGAGAATTTATACGGTTTAAACTGATTATATATATATTTGGGGGGGGGGGGTCACAGTGATCCAACAGACTTGTGGGGGTGGGGGAAGCGCTTTAATCAACATGTTTTTAATGGTAACTCCTCTTCAGTTTTGTGGCATTTTTCAACAGAGGATATTGGCATGAAAGGTAATTATTTATGTTGATGTTCCAGCATGTAGGTCAACATTGCCAGCTAGCAGGATGTCTAATTGAAGCTGTAGAAGCTATTTCTTCCCCAGGCTGTTTGGCAGCTACCAGATGCAAATATAGATCTATTGTTTATCTTTACAAGTGCAACCAAACAAACAAGTTTTGTGACACCCTGTGTGTCATAACCATAATACAGCAAAAGTTTCTATGAAGAACAGGTTCTGTGAGAGGCCACATACATCAATGCAGGCCCCTCATGTCTTTTTTAAGACTCCTCTTTCATCACATTTTATTAGATTTGCTTGAAAAGACACCACTGTCATGTATACAAAGAGGCTACTTGTATATTGTATCACAGATGTGGGACAATGGACAGCTGCTGTTAGGCTCTGATTAATTTTATCTGCATGTTTTATAATTGAAGGTGTTTCTAGCTTCACTGATGAAAACTAATGATGTATTTTTTGTTTCCAAAGTGTATATGGAATCATTCGTATACACAAAGTGGGTTTAAACATGCTTTTTTTCACTGAAACTACTTAGGGTAATTTACACAAATTAAATTGCATGATTGGGAAAAAGTGCTTCAGGTTACTGTAAGTCATCTCTGGTTTTGTGATCCACAGAGATCATTTTTATTTGGCTTTCCTAGAGTGTATACATGTGCAAAGACAATACACATCATAGAAATGCTCATCTTTTTACAGAAAGTGGGTTATTTAAATCGGAGAAATTTGTGTTTTTATAGAGAGGGTTAATTACATCAGGAAAGTTTGTGTTTTCAGAGAGAGAGAGAGAGAGAGAGAGAGAGAGAGAGAGAGAGAGAGAGAGAGAGAGAGAGAGAGAGAGAGAGAGAGAGAGAGAGAGAGAGAGAGAGAGAGAGAGAGAGAGAGAGAGAGAGAGAGAGAGAGAGAGAGAGAGAGAGAGAGAGAGAGAGAGAGAGAGAGAGAGAGAAGAAGCCCTTAAGGCAGTGAATCTATAGATATTGCTTTTTCCTGATGTATAGTTATGCTGTTGCCATGGTTATGCACGTAACAAAAATAAATTTAAAAATCACTAACCTGTGCACTAATTACACGTGAAGGTCAGTTTTTGTAGATGGATCCTAAAGGAATCAAGAATTGAAAATGAAAGGGGGGGGGGCATGAGCTGGAAAAAATATATAAAACGGCGTAACTTTGTGGCCTATGAAAATGTTGAGACCTAGTTTTAATCATATTCCACTTGTCTTGTACGCTTTGTTGGTCTAACCAGAAGTCACATGATGGAGCATGCTATATATCTGACCTCACTGAACCCTGTCCTGTGTCAGATACTTGTATTACACCTGTACAGGTAACCCAGTGACCACAGAGTATTTTAACCTTGAACAGACCATAGTGGCTGCTGGTTACCTGGCCACTGTTCTGCCACAGCATTTTGTGAGTGTAGCAATTCACCATTTTTAGGCAAGGAATTGATACAATGTTAATGTGATAGAGACACTACAGCAGGGAATTGATACAGTGTTAATGTAAAAGAAAGAGTACAGTAGTTAGACTTTAGTATGCAGGAAAATTCCCTGTGTAAAAGAAGGGAAATATGTATTGGTGCTAGGAATTTTATTGTAGCCAATTTGGCTATTTAAGTAACATTAAGCTGTTTGGCCAAATGCTGATTATGTTAGTCAAAATGATAAGTAAAATTCTACATTTTTGAAATATGGTTAATAAAGCTAAAAAATAAGATGGAAACTATGAGTATATGCATCAAAAGTTGAATAAATTATGATATATCTTGAGTCAGTTTGCTTTATGTGCATTTTGTCCAAAGCATGCTTAGAAAACGTGTTGACTGAGTCTCCAACTCACCACTGAAAGGGTTCACTTACTTACTGTGGAGAGACATACAGACACTGAGTAAAAGGAGCTGATATGAATACAGGTGGCAGTATCAACTTTCATATACATGTGTATTTATGCATCTGTGACCAGGCTAATAAGGACTGGAACATGGTGCAAAGAGACACTTGTCTGTCTGGCATGAACTCTTTAAGTGTTTGCAGGTGATAATAGAAAGGCCAGGTTCCAGTCATTCAAAAGTATATGCATCTCATAGATGGGGCCACATGTAAATTTGGCTTTGAAAAATGATAGTAGTTTGATTCTGTCACGAAGTTTGTGCTCCATATGTGCTGTGATATGTTTGATTAATTATTATTGATCATCAATCCTTCTTACCGACTGATTATCATGTAAAATCCTATTCCCAGGTCCTACCTATGGCATATAGATATGTGTACAGTGAAGTTTGCCTCCAACATATTAAAAGACCAGCCTAATTGTGACCTAAATGTGGTCCCTCAAAACAGGTGGTCTGTCATAGGAAGTATAGATATATATATAAAGTACAAAGCAAAGTGCTCTGAAAAGGAGGTCTTTCAAAGCAGGTGAATTGGTCTCTCAAGATAGGGACTACTGTATCATGGATTAAATGTGTGGTGTTGTACATTGGTGCACCAGTGAAACCTCTAAAGCCTATGAAAATCTATGGGCCATGTTTTAATTTGTGAGCCTATTTTTTATTGTGACCTAGATATAACATAGAATCCTATTTCAAATCTGCCATACTTTGGAAATTGTAACTCATTCCACGCTATGGTCACAGGCCCTGGCACTGCCTGGCAAGTCATGCTACAGCTGCCCTTGGGGTAGCTGCAGCATGACTTGCCAGGCAGTGCCAGAACCACTTATTTAAGACTATATGTTGGTACTTAAACGAAAGCTCTTTTCATGAAGAATTTAAATATGCAATTGTCTTCTCAAATCTAGGTAAATATATGGAAAAATCAGGGACTGGTATGGAATGAGTTAAAAGAAATTATTAACAATGCGTGACCCAAAGCTTCATTGTCACAATAAAAATACATTTTGTCTATGTTTCTCTTATAATTGCTTAGCTAAAATGTTCACAGGGTTCATACAGGTCCTTGAAATCCTTGAAAGTATTTTAATTTACTGCCTGTTTTTTCAAGGCCTTGAAAACCTTGAAAATCAACCTTTTTTGCAATAAAGTCCTTAAAAAGTCCTTGAATTTTAAATATCCATTACTGCACCTTCCTCCAAAAGTTAGGTTAGCTCAATCACTTCCTCCCCTCTCACTGTAGAAACCCCTTAAAATTGGACAGCAACACACAAAAAAGAAAATTGATCAAGTTGGAAAGTCCTTGAATTCTGATTAAAAAGGTCCTGGAAAGGCCTGGAAAAGTCTTTGAATTTGAAAGCTGCCAAGCAGTATGAACCCTGTGTTCATAGGTGGGCAGTTTGTATGACATACAGACAGTCTGACTTGCTTGTTGGAAATTGATCATGCACATATTGAAGTCCCCTGGCTACACAACACTCGTGGGCAACATGAACTAGAATTACATGTGCATGATGAGTCCAACTTGAGGAGTAATACATGCTGCAGGTATGCATATTATTTGTATTGGGTAACTTTGTCATGCTATAGCATGAAGAATTTGACATATAAGCGATTCAGATAATATAGATCCTCATGTTGAAAAATTGCGGCCTAAAAACCTGTATTTTGGCACTCAGAAAACTTTTTATGTATAGTGGTACCTGCAGTTTAAGACCACTGCTCTGAGAGACCACCTGGATTCGGTGACCAAATTTCTGATGGCACAACAGTCTAGATTCTTTATAAATTTACCTCTAATTTAAGACCACTTATATATGACCATTTTGGCTGGCAGAAGGGGTGGTCTTAAATAGCAGGTACCACTATATATATGTATATAGTATATTATAGATTATAGCATGCTTTGTTGATGATATGAAGTATATCAACGAGTTCTGCTATATGGTATCCAGTGCAAGTTGATTACTTCATATCGTCTATAAAGCATGCTATAAAATTTTTCTCTCATGTTTGGGTCGATTTGTACATTTCAATACACAAAGCAAAAATAAAAATGACATTTGCAGAAAGTTTTACTCCTCATCAACACAATTACTGATGAAACCGGAAGAGTACTGATACCACTGGAAGAGTGCCGATACCACCGGAAGAGTACCTATACATCATATCGCGGCACTGTAGCTTTTAGGCCTATGATATGGTATTTATACAAGCCTGTTACAGTAGTAAAATATATATATATATGTATACCCTTGAAAGAAACTATTAGGAGTAGGTCTGTCCTACGCACTTAGCATGTGGTGTTCAGGAGTAGGCCAGTCCATGGCATGTGGTATTTAGGAGTAGGCATATCCTTAGTGTGTGGTACTGAGGAGTAGGCCTGTCCTTTGCATGTGGTATGTAGGTATAGGCCAGTCCTTAGCATGGGGTACTTAGGAGTAGGCCAGTCCTTAGCATGTGCTATTTAGGAGTAGGCATGTCCTTAGTGTGTGGTATTGAGGAGTATGCCTGGCCTCAGCATATGGCATTTAAGAGTAGGCTTGTCCCAAGCATGTAGTATTTGGAAGTAGGCCTGTCCTTAGCATGTGGTAAGTTCTCTAAGTGGGTAAGCTGTCGGCTTGGTTATCATACTGATGTAGATTTGAAAATGATGAGGTGGTATGCATACAATGGTCATAAGAGATATACAGATTTCCACTGTACAAAAACGAGAAAAGCAGGCTGCCTCCACACAAAGATGGGTTCCTTTATGTTTGACTTAAATCAATAGAACATAATGTGATTTGATTGATATATAAAACAACAAAATACTATCGTTTTGTTGTGACCAGTGGTAATCATAATTATGAGGTTACACTGTACTGTGCATTTTCTTTTACACAATTTTGGTTGGATAGCAAATCTGCAGGCTCTCTCTTTCACAAATGGATTGAAATACATGTAATAGTAAATAAATTGGTAGTACAGTCATGAAATTTTAACATATATAGTCAAATCAATAATGCGGAAGTTTGGTTCATGTGCATGTCAGTGCGTGGAGTTTCGGAATCCTCACACACATAAATCTTCAGGAGGACTCCCAAAATTAAAAACTAGGATTTAATAAGTACATATACATAATCATATCTATATAATTTATAAATACTTTGCCTAAGATGGTAGACACCTCAGCAAAAAGTGTCTTCATGTGGCAGGCGCCATGTAATAATTTTGTTGTTGAGAATGAGTTGATCAAATCAACGAAGACTCTGACTACATGTATGTCCTGTAACTGCATGTATTAGTAATCTTGGTACGGGCATCAATGGCACAATAACAGGTATATTGCCCCAGGCATTGCCTGTTGACATTGTGGGTGTTAATATTGGAGATAATAGCAGACTCAATAGTCGGGAAGAGACCTCGATGTCTGGCCAAGCCAAGTGTAATGTTCACAACTTACATTAACTCTTTAAATCTGGAGTATTGTGCAATACAGTGTATGGACTGAAGTGTCCTCCTTGTTTGACTCTTGACACTGGCCAGTGATAAAGTCATCGTTGGCAGACAGTTTGGATGGCTATTTCACATGCTGCCAATTAGTGTTTATGCCTGGCTTATCATCAGATTGTTACCTGTTGCTTGGGAGGCAAGCGTTATGATTACTCATTGTTTAGTGGTTAGGGACTGCTGTGGGCGAGATATTGTCATAATTTACCGTCAGCCTTTCTGGCACAATTGAGGGCACGTAATTCTTTTAACAATGGACAGGTTAATGAGAATCTTTAGTAGTGGGGTTGCATGAGTTTAGTTACAAATACACCGTGTTGCAGGGTTCAAAATTAACAGTAGCCCAGCAGCCATGGGCTGGCAGGAAATGAAACAGGCTACCGCTTGTCTTTTCCTCAAGTAGCCCAATGGGCTACCTAATAATTTAGGGTGAAGTTAAGTAATTTTTTTTGAAATCCTTCAGGCCATTCATTTTTTTTCCGCCAAAGATTTTGACACCCCCAATCTGCTGATGAGTGAAACAGCGCTTTTATTTTTTCCGCCAATCCCCCATGTTTGTATGGTTAAAGTTGGTCTCCAGATAGGCATACATACAACAAAGGCAATATATGCCCATTACCACATGTGATTGATTTCCACAGCATCTAATCTTATTTTGCTTATTTTACAAGTTATTTACAATCAGCAGTTAGTTTTATTGAAGCAAAAATAATGTGTTTAGAAAAACGATGCTACCCATGTGCAAGTTGAGTCAGGGCACATCACACTGCCTTCATTAGTACCAACTGTACAATGAATATGCTCCACCATGTCTTGCAATCTTAACAGGAATCTGAAGCTTCAGAAGAACTGTGCGAGTCCTAATCCTATGTTATACACTTTAACAGTGCTCCTCAAAGAGCCAGATAGGCCACTTCTGTTGTGCCCAACTTTCACACTTTCACCAACAACATGTTGCTGAGACCTGGATGGAAGAGCTTGGAGGAAGTGATGGTCTGGGGGATCTTCATGCTCCGTGTGACATGTCTTCAGTGTTAATTATTCAAAAAGGTCATATGACGATCTGTATTTTTATTTTTACTCATTCCTCCTACTTTTTTACTCTTTACGTTTCAAAATTTCAAAAGGGAGCATGCCCCTGGACCCCTTAAGTGATTACCTCACTTTGATATGGAAAGGGCTACTAAAAGCCTGGCAGGGCTACCACACAAGAGACCTGGTAGCCCTTCAGGACTACTTCCAACAATAGTCCATTTCAGACCCTGTGTTGACTGTACTAGATCACAATAGAGAGAAATTTGTGTCATCAGAAGAAGCCGAGTAGAAGATTGCTAGGCTGGTGTCACAAATTTTTCTACTGCAGCCAATTTGGCTAATGTAACATTTAATTGTAGTTTATTGCCTTTTTTACTCTCAGGTGGTGGATTTAATTTAATCTAAACCCTTTCATTGTTAACCCCAACAAAAGTTGAGTCTGAATTTTCATGACTAAAAAAAAAAACAATCTATACATGGGGGTTTGGAGCCAATGCTTTATTGCTTGTATTGTTACAGTTGTGATGCTTCTGCTGAGTGTACAGAATAATTTGGTGACAATACACAACATTCCGTAATAAAATACGAACTAAGTCACTCTTGTGACACCTTTGAAAAAAGGTGAATGGATGTGGACTGTAAAAGATAAAACTTGATATTACCAGGAGACAAACTGCACACTGAAACCAGGCAGACTTGTTGTACATGCTGGGATTCACTGAACGTTTCTTGGTTGAAAGGCATGATTTGAATGACTTGTGACATTTTCAAGCTGTGCTGTGATCAGCAGTAGTCTGTTGCCTCCAGATCACGGGATCCTCCCACATCAAGTCCCACCATGTGATTGAACACCCACCCTTGTCAACATGCAGCAAACCATGGGAATTAAACACTAATTAACACAGTTATGTAATGACACTCCAAAAAAGACTTTTCATATGTGTATCAACATGCCTGTACATCCATAGACAAAAAAAAAATAAAAAATAAAAAATCCAGGTCAACAGCTTTCTTTGGCAAAGCACTTTGTGAAAAGCTGTTGATTCAGACTCCCAACAAACCACTGAAGGGGTTGGGTGTCAAATTAAATGGGGTGTTGCAGTTGGATATAGATGTCATGAAGATGGCTTTCATTTCAAGAAAATACATGTTTACATGTGCCTGGTCTGATGGTGTTTTTTCAATTGACAAATAATTGATGCCTCAGCTGCGACAAAGGAAGGTGGAGCATGACTTGCCAGGCTATGCTGCAGCAGTGGCTCAAGGCCTTTACTTGTCTGGTACTGAGTCGGGGCTGGTGCTGGACATCAGCCAGTTGTGGCTAATATAAGTGGGATTTGGCGACAGATGTTTACTGCTTTTCAGTAAAACTGACATCTAAAGAAATTGTAGATTTCTTTAGTTTTGATCAAATATTTAAAGACCAGTCTACTTATTGACTGGAAAATTTAGAATTGATTGGTTCAGAAAACATGAGTTTGGATAATACTGTCACGTTAGCTTTAGCCAAATTGGCTACACTTGAATAATGCTAGTACTGGCCCATCCATGGAATGACTTGCAAGGCTGAGCATTCTAGAAGGTCATTCCAACTGCTTGTCAGAATATAGCCCCGGTAGAAGAAGAGGACAATCAGGAAGAAAAGATTTGACCAGTAAGAGCAGGACAAGGTCAAAGGTCAATTTGGATAAATTTTGTTAATTTTGTATGGCCCTGTTTGCCAGCAGAAATAGTTTATAGTTCCCCGTAACCCATAGTGTATGATGTGTCTTAATCATTATCTTTGGGGATATGGGACAGAACTGCCCAAAGCTGAAACAGCATGTTTAATCATGATGAAATTTGTAATTTCATGTGTGACATTTAGTGATTTCCACAATTATCATGCAACATTGTTATGCTCTTACCACTTTAATATAATTTGCCCTGTTATTGAATGTAAGGTCTACAGATTACCATGTACTCAACTTAATTCAGAAGATAACATTTTTCTCCATGTGTATCTTTCAGATGTGACAGAAACCACCGGATTAAATTGTAGCATCACAGTCCGGTCCAGCCACAGCCTCAGCCATGGTGCTTCTACAGAAGGTCAGTACATGTACATCTATGTGTAACCCATACACAAAAAAGTACAGTGAAACCTCATAAGTAGTGATGCTTAGATGACATGCACTTAATGACACATTCTAGGGACTTGAAGTCAAATTCCTTTGCTATTTGAGTTTGTTATCTGATAAATTCAGATATCTTACACATTTTGCAGGGAACAGATGTTGTCATTATAATGAAGTTTCACTATACTGTTGTGGACTCTGTTAGTGTTACCTCTTATTGGTGCCCATCCCCACAGGTGTTCTTGATTACAATGGTCTGTCTCTTGTTTGGCCCCTAATACCAGAGGCCACCCCTCTTGAAAGACCACTATTTCTATGCAGAAAGTGACGTTTTCATCAGAGCCCCTCTACAGAGGCCACCCATCTTATAAGACCACTGCTGGGCTTCAGTTGGGGCAACCTTATAAGAGAAGGGGCACTGTACTAACTGGCTTGATCATAGGAACTTACAATGGGGTATGTCAGTGGGGGTTATCCATTAACTTCAGTGGCTGGCAAGATGCACCAGTTCCATATGTAGCACATTCAATATTTTGGCTTTGCCAAGTCTTGAACACAGTCTTCAAAAATGTTTGCATTTCCCATAGCACTCACACCTGGGATGAAACTGGACCAAAAACTACTGTTTGGATATTTCTGACCTTAGGCGGAAAAAATCCCCCTGTTTCGTCATTGTCATTTTGAGACATGATTTTCACTTGAAATGTGTTTTAAATCATGATAGAAAGTGCAGGGTTAAGCTTAATTTGATGTTTCAGATAATAAAAAAAAAAGAGAAAAATTGTCTTCCTCAGGCTTTTTGTAAATCGGGTTAAGAAAACCCGCCCTTCCTTTTAATGGCCTTTTAGAATGTTTGTTATGATAAAGTAAAACCTCCCTATACCGAACACCCTTGGGACCAGAAAAAAGGATCGGTATAGGGAGGTCTGATAACACTGAAAGTATATATTTTGGGGCGAGAAATGGTGCTCAGTATAGAGAGGTGTTTGGTATACGGAGGTGTTCGGCTAGAGAGGTTTTACTGTACATTCAAGGCTCAGCTAATGCTTCTTGCTCAGCCAAAACCAGTTTTGGTTGCCTTTTACTGTCATTTTGTTCTACAGTGGTTAGAGTGCTTCACTTTAGGTCCACAATTGATGTTCATTTCATGGCAGTTTTCAAAATGAACAGGCACTAATCTGTGATACAGTAAATCATGATGGACCAAGTACAGTATTATGTAATGCGATGGATCATGCAATAAGGTACGAACTGGGAATATAAAAGTGTACTGGGTGTTTTGTGCATGTTGTTTTTATTAGCTCTGCTGACCAAAGGTCGAAGAGCATTTGGGATCACTCATGTCTGTATGTTCTTCCATCCGTCCATACACTTTATGCCTGTGAGTGCGTTGCAGTCCACAGTTTCTAATATGGTCCTATATTACTTTTAGGACTTACCGAGTTTGATATTGGTGCTACTACCTGCAGTAGTATGTAATATTACCATCTGGTGTAAATACAGCCCTGTTTATCTTTCATGTGTTATGGTTGATATGAGGACAATGGGTGTGATATTTTAGAAAAAATAGGGTCAGAATGAAGCTTGATACCAAGCACATGTGCATTTTCGTGTATACCCAATAACAGATAAGAAATCACTCTCAAAGCGGTTGCTAGCAAAGTTTTTTTGTCCTCAATAACCAATCAGAGATGTAAGAAGGTTCCTTGCTTATTATAAATATCACCCTGAAAGTGGCTGCCAGCAGAGGGGACAGAGAGCTAAATTCTATTGGCAACAGAATTGTGAATCAAGAAAAGTTATGACAGCACTACACACAAAAAAAAAAAAAAAATCCTACAGAAAACTGGGCTTCATTGTTTTGTTTGCCATATTTAGAGAATAAACCACGATGGGGTGAAATTACCAGGAATTAATGGGCCAGGCCCGAGCTAAATTACTAAGATAACTAATTACATATGCAGCAGTCCCCTAGTAGGAGTTGAAATGATATCTCTATAATAGTTTTGAAGATATTCGAGATTTAAAATTTAAATTGCTGCTGATTAGCATAATCTAAATTGCTACAACTTTTGTTTTAGATTAGTTACATGTGCAGTGGTTAATGACCCCCTTGTAGAAGATGAAATGACATCTCTATCTATTATACTTTTGAAGATATTAAAGATTTTAAATTTTCGAATGCCCCTAATTTGCATAATGTCAAACATCGTCATTCCTCTGCATAAAAAGGCAAAGCTCCTTGTATGGATGTACAGTCATGCCAAGTTTGGAGTTGCTACGCATTATAGTGTCAGAAAATTGTTGGAAAAATTCACTGGTATAGAAGAAAGAAGAATGAAATCTTGAAAGAACTTTTGGACACACACACTTTAATGAAGAACTTTAGGAAAAACAGAAAAGTGTATGTTGTCATACACACTTTAATGATAATACCACTACTGAAGGTTGATACTGAGTAATTTGGATGACCTTGTTTCTCAAGGTCATAGAGGGAATGTGTTTCAAGATTTTTTTGTGATGATCAAAATTGTTACATTTGAACTTATTGCATGTATCTATGTACCATTGCCGGAACATTGTACAGGCAACATTTTATGTGAAGTCATGATAGTGCCACTAGCGGTATTAATTGGCACTGCTATCATAGATGTCAAAAACACATAAAACTAATTCTTGTGATGATATATTGAGATGGAGCTAGAAAATTTACACCAATTATGCGTTAAGTCAATAGTCCCAATTTTGCAGTGTTATGATTAACCTTGACTTATTTTTCAAGGTCATAAAACTGTAGGAAAGGAATGCTAGATTCTTTTAAGAGAGAAACAGTAAGGTAACATTACCAAATATGCTGCAAATGTTTATCATATGTGGAAATTTGTTGCATGATATGCATAACCTTGACATACTTTCTGAAGGTCACAGGGCATGCATATCATGCAATGTTTTTTTTTTATTATCTTTTTTGGTGATGGTCACTACATCAAAACTTGTGTACATCCGTCCATATACCATTACAGAAACATTATACAGGCAAAAGTCTATGTCATAAGGAGTCATATGGTGGTACCACTGGTGTTAATTATTGGAACTAACATCATAGGGATCAAAACACTTTAAATTCATTATTGTGCTGGTAAATTGAGATGGAACTGCAAAAGGTACACCAAATATGCATTAGGCCAGTGATCAAATTTGTAATTTGTCCTGTGGCCTTTACCTTTTTTTCAAGGTAGAATTTAAGAAAAGGACACTGAATTCAATATATGTTGATAAAGAATAAGGCAAATGATACCAAATGTACCAAAAATGTGCACCATGTGGAAGTTTGATATTGTATAGCATGGATGATGTTGAGTCATTTCTCCAGGTCATAGAAGGAATCCATTTCAGGAAATGATTTTCTAGTGGTAGTTGTCAGCAGAGCATCAGGACCATGGGCCTCTTGCTAGTAAATTGAACAGTGTACAAGATGATACCAGCATGATCATGGACTGATAACATCATGTACTGTACATGCACTACAAGGACAAATAGAAATATGGACATATATCATGGAACAATGCTGGCATTCTCTGACAAGTGTGACTCTTCTCGAGGGGGACAGTACAATAGAAATTTACACTTTCTGTGCCAAGATCATCACCTTTAGTAAGAAGAGCCTTATTAGAGGGGAACCACCGTGCATTACATCAGGACGAGAAAATGTGTCCGATCCGCTGGTCGACGGGACAAGTGATTTCAGCTTTTTGCTTATCCTCCTATTGATATCACTTATCCTGGTGAGGCTGATATTGATACTGCACCACAATTCTGTAAGAAATAGCACCAGTAAATCCTTGCACTGGGATTGCATAAAAAAATCTACGTATGTTGCCAGTCATTGTGCACAAATATTTTAAATTTGTTTGAGAGTTTGGCTGTTTACCGTTTTAACAATCTGAAGATAAATTCATTTGTCCATAAGACACATAAAGTTTGAAAGTTATTTGTCCGTATATAGATTTCACTTGTCCCAGACCATAGGACACAGGAATTTTGTTGCCCTGATGACATGTTGCATTAAAAAGACACTGCTGGTGTGTAAGACTGTATGTTATGTATGACAAAACAGTGCACACAAAACAAAATTTTGTTTGACCCAAGTAGTGCTCTTCAATAGCAAGAAAGGTAGGTTGATCCATTTTAATATTGTTGGTTGATGCAATACTTTGCAAATTATTCTAAAATAATTCTTAGGGCTAAAAGTTTTCCAGGATGCAAGATTTCTCTTTGGGATGTGCTGTAGAATCTGTAATTAAAGGACATACAAACAAAGTGATAAATTCAAATCAAACTTTTCTCATGGGGCCAATTAACCATAAACAATGGTGGCCACTGGCAATATTGGTCACCAGCCAATGACATGTTTCTTGCTGAACTTGTTTTCTGTGGGACCTGGTTCAATAAAACTGAAATGAACATAGTTATTTGTTTGGACAAAGCTGTAAACTTGTATACATTTACAATATTGTCTAATACATGTACAGACAGACCCCTCCACCATTACCACTAGAAGAAAGAAAAAAAAAAAGAGCAGCCTGTTAAGGTAGTTATTTTCATGTGTTTGAATTTCTCTATTGTGGATGTGGTTCAAATCAAGCCTGTAGAATATTAAAATACTATTTCATTATGTTTTTATTTTCCTAGGTTTGCGCAGTCAATGAAATAAATAATGTATAAAGAGTTGGATGTTGATTCAAACTGTGGGTTTGTATTAACCAGATACAAACTGTGGGTTTGAGTTTTGGTAGCCAGACATAAGACTAAATAATGGTCTTCAAGTGGTTAAGGTGTCTCGTTGATTCTTTTTTTTTTTGTCTGGCAGTTAGTTGATTATTCCACCCAATCTAGTCCCTCCAGGATACACCACTGCTTTAATTGGCTCATTTCCACTTACATCTGTTACAATTGATAAAAACAATGATGTCATAATGGATACAAGCCTGCTTCTGTTTGAGCTCAAAAACAAGTGATTTTTTTCCCCCTTCAATTAACTAAATGGGTTGCAGTTTGGTTTGCATTGTGTAAATAATTTCCATGGTAATTTACAGAGATTTCAAATTGTGTTTGAGTATAAATGTGATATGACATTTAGCTTTACATCACAAAGCACTTGTAGGATTAACACACCCCACACCGTGATCCATATTTTTTGCTTGGGGAAAAAGCAGAAGCGAATTTGATGTAAATTCGACATGTGTTTGTTACTTGTATAAATATAGGGGCAATGTTATCAAATATCAGTTTCACATGTGCTCACTGACCATAAAGTTAAATGCAAAACTTTCAAAAATATATATGTTTGTAGCAAATCAACATTGATTTTCCAAATTAAAGTGAAAGCACCTCATGGAGATGGGGAGGGTTCTTAAAACTAACAGACCCACTTTATGAGGCCTTAGAGATATTATATTATGTTAGTGTCCTAATATTGTTAACTTTTAAACATGAATCATTCCTGTTTCATCAAGATATCTATTTTTTGTGGAAAACTTTGCAAGCAGGAAGTCCTCTACTCGACAAAGCGAATGGTTAAGGACCAGTTTTTAATCTGGATGTCCTGGATTGTCACACTCATGTTCATTTGCTGAAGATAGTGTTTGCCAACTGGCTGGGACAATCAATCATCAGCAAAAAGCAAATATACAATAAGCAGTCCCCCCCCCCAAAAAAAGTCCTTACAAGAAATGGGCTTAAATGGATTTTCTGGTTTCCCGTTTTTGGTTTTGTTGGTGCTATTTTTTGTTTTTGCACCAAAAAAAGATAAAATTTTTATTTTTAATAGTTTAATTCAAATGTGTACTTTGACAAAATATATAGTTTATATGGTGTCAAATTAGAAACCTAGCATATATAAGGGCATGTTTGGAGCATAGTCATATTTTCTATGTAAATTGCTGTAAAAGTGTACCACGCCCATAAGTGCAGGAACCTTGTTTATTATGTTCGAAACTCCAGCTTTTCCAAGGGACTGTTCATTGTGGAAAATAATAGTTTCACGACATCATGAATGAAAAGGCTTAAATGTGTCTTCTCTTTTTTTTTTTTTTTTTGAAAGGTTTGTAGCTGTGCTGGCCAAAGATCGCGGAACTTATGCGACTGCTCATGTTCCTCCTTAAACTTTTTCTTGTTATCATGACACTGTCCACAGTTTTCAAGTTAGCCCAATATAACTTTCAGGACTTACAGGGTGTATGTAAGTCTAGGTCCCTTTCGATATTGGGGGTGCCACCTGCAATATTATGTAAGATTGGGGTCAAGATGTAGAAATATTGTAAACACTCTAGCATGTTTATTTTTGGTGGATCTTCATGAAAGTTGGTGGGATTGTGGGGGAGTATCTGGGTCACAGTGACCTATTCATTGAAATTTTGTTTACCACTATAACATCAGAAATTTTTTAGACAGGACTTTCAAATTGCACATGATAGTACACTCCTATATGGCCTACTTTGTGTGCAAGCATAGTTGACCCTGACCTAATTCTCAAGGTCACACAATGGTCACGTGCTGAGGGACGTTACCACTCTAACTATTGAAAGCCTGCATGTAGCAATCTAAAGCTTACAGACAAGAAGCTTCATAGAGTGATCTAGAAGCCTATTGAAAATCAAGGTTATAGCTCTATATTTGACCTACTTTTTGAGGTCAAAGGTCAAGTGCACAATGGTGGTATTGGTATAAGTAAGGAAGTTTTTAAGTCAGTTACATGAAATTTTATACACACATGTATCATAACCCAAAAATGTGTCTTGAATCAAAAGTAGGTCACTAGGTCAAGTATGTGGGTCACAGTGACCTATTAATTTACATTTTGTTTACCACTATAACATCAGAAGCTTTTGAGACAGGACTTTCAAATTGCATATGATAGTACACCACTGCAAGCATAATTGACCGTGACCTAATTTTCAAGGTCACACACTGGTCACAAGTTTGCTGAGGGACATTGTGCATCTAGAAATCTAAATCTTAAAACAAAAGAAGCAACATAGGGTGATTTAGAAGGCTATTGAAAGTCAAGGTTATACTTATGTATTTGACCTAATGTTTTTTAGGTCAAAGGTCAAGAGTACAATAGTTGTATTTGATACCATGGGACACTATACCTATTCACTTACAGCAAAAGAGATTGAAGGCGGCCGAAGGGTACTGCATTCTTTGAACGTTTTTTTTTTTAAACATATTTGTTTTGTTTTCAATAAAACTAACTGCTAAGTGTTTATAACTTGCAAAATAAGCAAAATAATCAGATTTTACGCTATAGAAAGTAATGGCATGTGGCAACAGTCATATAAAACAAATTACTGCAGAATAAAATATGTGCAATTTTAGAGATGTATCAAGGATGACAAATGACGCGACTGGCACTCGAAGCCTTTAGTACGGGCGAAATTTTGCATTGTATTGTAACATTTTTTTCACTGTACTGCATCGCGGATCATTGCCCATTCACATCGATGTAACGATGAGACCTTTCAGTCCTAATTCTGGTGCATCGCTTTTTAAGCTCCATGAGATAAGCTCAAGTGTCTGTGTCATTTGATAGGCTTGCAAGCATATTGCACAATTCTCAGAAAATGTATTGGATGAGCTTGTGTGTTTCCACAATAATGAAGTGGTGCAAAACTTTGAAAAAACCTACAGCTGCATATGTTTCCACAGTAGGTGCCTTATATATTATATGAGTGTGACTTAACTTCAATGCCCTGCCCAGGTCCAGCCTACGTGTCTGGCTGCTAATTTCTGTACTAAAAAAAGGCTGGTCATCAGAAACTGTGTCAACATCTGGCAGCAACAGTTGTTACTGATTTATAGCCCCAAATTGTGACATTGAGATTATTGAGCGCATCTGGTTGTGTATGTTACAACTACATGGCTTGGAATTCCACAGTTGTGTAACTGTACATGTGTATACATGCACCCTAGAGACAGTATCATATGAGGAATTGTCATGATTATGTTTCCCCCTTTACCAATGGGGGGGACATTCTGTTTTTCCATCCATTTCTTCCACTTCTTCTTCAACATATCAACCTGAACGAGATAACATCCAGAAATTTTTTAGCAATAGAGCTTTCATATTGCACATGATAACAGTCCTCTATAAGGGCTAGGTCAAGCTTTAAGATGGGTGACCTTGACCTCCTTCCCAAGGTCACAGAGTTGTATTAGTGAATTTGGTTTTTGCATGATAACTTTAGAAGTTTATAGTGCACAGGATGATAAACCTGTATAAGGGCTTGATCAAGTTTGAAGATGGGTGACCTTGACCTCATTGCCAAAGTCACAGAGCCACATTAGTGAATTCTTCAACACATCAAAGCAAGCAAGGTAACTCCAGAAATTTTTGAGCTAGGGCTTTCATGTTGCACTGGGTAATTGTTATATTTGTGGTTTACTGCCAGTATTTGTATGAGAGATTTGTATGGGCAACAGCTGATAAGGGTGGGCCGGAAGACATTTGACTTGCTGTTGGAAAATCAGCCCGTTCCAGTTAAAAAGGTGCTCCTTATTATAAAGATGAAAGATTCAAAATACATGTAGGAGTTGCTATGTAAATATGAAAATAAAGGAGTTTCTCCAAGTATTAATAATTGTAGAAAAGTGGTCCAATATGTCCTGTATGAGCATGTTAATGTCAAGACCAGTGTTTCTGTTAGGGATTTTTTCAGGGGGTCACAAGAAAGGAAATTCAGGGGAAAAGACTAGATTTTTACCAACTTTACATGCAAATAAACAAGACTTGTGACCCTTTGGAATTTTCTCAGAGGGTATACAGGTTTTGAAAGGGTAATATACCCCAATTTGGGGGTTAACGGAAACACTGAAGACTATGTCTGGCTCAGGACAAGTGTGGGTTGTGTTGATCAGCCCGAAACCATTATTTGAACTACAATATTTCAAGTGCTACTTATATTTTGACAATGTATTTTCATAATAAAAGGAGAAAAGAGTGGGTACTGTTGTCTTGCTACAGTGAACTCAGCCTGAATCTTGTTTTACTGAACCAAAATTGATTGTTTTAGTTGTAGGCTAGGTCAGACGGAAAGGGAGTATAATTTTGCATTATGCAGTAACTAGTCCATGCACAATTTACGGTGGAATTTCAGAGCTGCTGGTAATCAAATATTTTCCTGCGGCATTGAGCCAGACAGAAGTATGACCCCAGCAATTTATAACCAGTTTTAGTTGCTAGCAGGGGCTAGAATTGTTAACTCTTATAACTCAGACTGAAAAGTCTGAAGTTTCTGATACCTTTCAGTGGCAAAAGCATGAAGAGGCTGCCTGACCATGGTATACAGAGTTTCTGTGCAGGTTTCTTTCCATTGTAATTGACAAGGACAAGTTAAAAGATCTTCACATGAAATAGAGCAAGATCTTTACAGGAAATACATCTAAAGAAAATGCTGTCCTATCCTGTTGATTGTGGACAATGTGGACTCAATGTGTTTGGCATTGGGCATACCTTAATTTGAATGATTGTAGTGGTACACCTTTGTTTACTTGGCCTCTTAACCCTTCCTCCCGCCCCCCCCCCCCCCAAAAAAAAACATTAGAAAAACTGAGTCAACAGATTTCCTTGGCATGGGTTGGACACCAAGTGCCCAACCCAAGTAAAGGAAAGTTTTTGACCACGGTCATGTCATCTTGATAGGTCTCATCTACAATTCGTGTCAAATTGTTTTTCATCATTGTTGAAAGTAGTTGAAAACACAAGCAGATATTTGACCACCAGCCATTTTTGGCTGGTTTAAGGGGGAAGGGGTTAGCTCGTGACTGAGATGTGCCAGGCTCTAAAGAACACACTTGTCTGTTCTGTAGGCCCAGGTACCCACACTCGCTGTAGTTTGTCTGTGTATTCCAGCCAATACACAACACAGTACACAATTTTTTGTGGGCTGAAGTTGTGTATTTCCTTGCATTGTGTGCTGAAGTGGACTTGAACAAACTGGTTACTTTTGAGACTAACGAAAAAGAATATTTTAGAATCAAAGTTGCACACGTGGATTTTCATGTTAAAAAATAGTGCTTCTGTAGGTAGTGGTTTTTGAGTTACAACTTGAAATTGAAAATTCGTGTTGTGGTAAAGCAATACTTCAGCCTTCCTGACTGAAACTTGTGCTGTCTACAGGAGATAAACAGGAACCTTCTATTCTTGTTCTTCCCTTTATTAAGGACATGCAAGTCTAGTGGAGGGGAGGGAAGCTAGTTAAGCATTCGCTGTGTCAGCCAATTATGTCTGGATTAAAATCTTCAACAGTCATATGGACATTCCCTTCAGTACTTTGGCCATAGATGTGTGTTCATGTACATGGAGATGCCAAGAGCATGAAGCTGAAAGTTGTTGTCTTTGTTAACTCATTCCACCCTGATGACGCTTTTTCCCGCTAATATCTAAATGTCGTCTGCTAATTGTATTTTACTAATTTAGGGATTATTTTTCAATATTTTGGATGAAACTTGCATGGAAGATCATTCCAAATTATATGCCCATGGTCAACAGCTTTCCTTGGCGCGCTCTGGGCGCATTGCGCCCAGAGCGCGCCAAGGAAAGCTGTTGACTCAGTCTTCTATCAGGGTGGAATGAGTTAAGAATGCACTAGGCTCCATTTTATGACACTTGTTATGACCAGATGTCTTAGAAGTTTTCGTAGATTAATGATGAAAACTTTGGGAAGAGACAGTTCAAGTCATGGGATGGAAGGAACAAAGTATAAGTGTTAAATTTACCTCACCTGAGACAAGGACCTGAGGCCAGTTAGTACATATACATGGCATAAGTCTTTGCCAGGAATGTGCATAATTTTTGTTTACATTTTTGGGGGGTTTTTTTGTTTTGTTTTTTTGCTGGACTGGGTTGTCTTCATGGTAAAGTGCACCATCTTGCTGCATGTTCTGGGTCATAGCCATTCAGTTTAACGAGGAACCATATCCATGAAAAACGTGCAGACATTTCCTTTTCAATGAACGGAGAAGAGAACGCCTTGGTTAATATAACCTCCAGCAGTTTTCATGCCTTTAGTAACGATGGAACCTGTGCAGATAGCAAAAATGGATTGGATAGAACAAAGTCCATTCAAAACTGTTTTTTCTTAAGTAACTCCAAATACAAATGCCTTATTGTGTAAGTCTGGGCATACCTTAGGTTACTTGTGCATATTGGCCTTGTTTCTACATATTGGATGGTAGTTGGATGGTGTGAGCCGTCTGTTAATAAAATTTATTATTCTAAAAATTGCAAAAATGCATCATGTGAGAAAATTTAGCTTGTTCTTTCCAAGATGAAAAAAATGTTTTGGTTGGAGGAAATTTAAACTAGGGAAGCATGGAGAGAGACCTTGTTGACATCTTTATGCAGCAGAAATGAATCAATTTGTTCTTTTTCCACTGAGAGCAATGAAACATGACCATGGCTGTGGGCTTTGAAGAGGGGCGTGTTCTGATTTCCCACCTAGATGAATATTTTGGTCGCTAGAGATTTGTCTTACATAAGTTTTCTGAATGGTGCGGAGTAAATCTAAGTTGTCGAGTGATGTAATATTTTTGTTTTGGGTCCAGACAGGTCAGATGAAAATTTCAACCCATTTACAAGAAAGACGAAGGATTTTGTTCACGCAGTATTATCAGGATTATTATCACGAAAATCAACAGCTTGGACTGTACATGTACCCCAGTGCACACATCAGTTAATATTGTACAAAATGTGAACAACTGTGTCAGGTGATTTTAGTGGTGCAAAGCAGTCGCACAGTTATGTTCTATCGTTAACCCTTTGCCGCTCCAGATGCCCCACAGTGCATGGTTGCAAAAGTTGTCTGCTTCCGTGATTTTACTTTCAAAAATTCTGGTTAATCAAACACATTTGGTGTAGATTAGACCCACATGGAGAACATTTCATGGGTCAACAGCTTTCCTGGTTTGGGGTGGGTGCTGTTAACCAGCATTGATTCAGTCTCTTTATAGTCTTGAAAGGGTTAAAATAAGAATAAGGTATGCTTAAGTGGCTGACCTTTGCTGAGCCTGTAGAGTAAACATAGTTGTACCCCTGAATATTGGTATCGATTGGAGATTGGAGCTCGGTACCAATATGGCCAAATTCCTGTGTTGGAAAACAGCATTTTGATGAGCTATTCACCCATTTGTGGTCTGTATTATAGATATGTGTACACCAAGATATTTTATTAAGTGGTTTGGGAGAGTTGGAAATTGGGGATTTCTGTGGGTCAAAGACCAGTGAAATATGTGACAAACATGTCAACTTGCCACAGGACTTATCCAAATTTTACATGCAACTCAATTAGAATAAGGCTTATTCCACCAAAGTTGTCTTATTTCGGGGCAATTGGACATTTTTGCTGATGTCTAACAATGTTTGGGCTTGTTCGGCAGTCAATTTACACAGGCATGTTTTACATTTCTGGTGTAACCATATGACACCAATTGACTGCTCATACAGTGGAACCACTGAGACACGTGATGTGAATGTGAAAAAGGGCCCACTGGGACAGGTGATACCTGGGGGCAGGTGAAACAGAACTAAAATATGCTGGGGGTTGGGGGTGTCAGGACTCCCATCAGGTGAAGTCATAGTAGGGAAGGGCCCATGGGCAGGTTTAAGTGTACATGTATAGGAGAATTTTCTTTTTGTTCTATTATTAGTTCTGCTAGAGTGGAACATAAATTTACACAGTGTTTGTGTAAATATAAATTCACAAGCAGATCATACATTCCTATTCAGCAGGGTTATGCAACATTGATTTCATAAGAGAAGGAAAAAAAAAAACTGAAATAATTTCCAGCTGACATGCTGAGTCAGGGTATGTGCTCAAGTAAGCCGGCAGCAGCAAGGTTGAACTGTAGATGCACAAGAATGGCCAATTTGGCCACCTTAACTCATTCCACCCTGATAGAAGACCTATTCAACAGCTTTCTTTGGCCAAGCTTGCCAGAGCGCACCAAGGAAGGCTGTTGACCATGGGCATATAATTTGGAATGATCTTCCATGCAAGTTTCATCCAAAATTCTGAAAAATAATCCCTCAATTAGTAAAATTACAATTAGCAGACGACATTTAGATATTAGCGGGAAAAAGCATTATTAGGATGGAATGAGTTAAACTTGCTGTAAATAATATGGCCCTGGCTGAGAATAAATAAATTGCTATAAGGGATGGAAATAAAGATGACTCATGAATATTAATTACCACTATTTATTGTTACAGCCTGTATACACATGTAGCCTGAAAATGAAACCTGTGGTATAATGTCACCTGCTGTTGTGAGAAATATATTTTGTTTTTAATGTTTGTCTAGTATGTGAGAATATTTACTAGAAGGGTTGTATGGAAATGTGTTACACATGTTATATATTTGTACATACATTGAAGGGGGTAGAAGGGGTCCCATTACACTGGTACAGATAATAATATTATCATAGTACAAGGTACAGAAATTGAAAAAAAAAATGTAGAAAAAGTGGGCAGTATAAAGGATGGGAAATAAAGGCCGGGGCTTCCAGTGTGCAAGTATGGGAGATCAGAATACCTAGTACACTAGTATGGACAGCTCCTCTACTCCTCTCTCGTTTGTGGCAATAAAATTGTCTGTCGGGAAAAATGTCATGTATGAAGTATCGATCATGAATGAAGTAAAATTGATTGAGATAGTGGTCATGCCTTGTGGAAAGTTCTTGAATTATGTGGGTCAAATCAATCAAAGTTGCTGTTCAAAACTGAAGGCCATATGCAACTGTGGACCTTCAGGGCATTTCCGTATTGTAGTTTTATGGTCACATAAGTATGTATACCCAGGTTTATTCTTATGAAGAAAATAACTGCCTTTGTGTAAAACACCTACTCAATATAATTAACTCATTCAGTACCAAGTTTTGATTGAGTGAGCAGCTGGCCTCACCTCACAGCCGAAGTGCACTGCACATGGAAGTTGTTGACCAGGACTGTTTATATGAGCTATGTGCAATTATAGGCATGCTGGTACTTAACTCGTTCCACCCTGATAGAAGACCAAGTCAACAACTTTCCTTGGCGCACTCTGGACACAGTGCGCCCAGAGCGTGCCAAGGAAGGCTGTTGACCAGGGGCATATAATTTGGAATGATCTGCCATGCAAGTTTCATCCAAAAGTTTGAAAAATAATCCCTAAAATAGTAAAATACAATTAGCAGACGACATTTAGATATTAGGGGAAAAAATGTCACTAGGGTGGAATGAGTTAATGAAAGATTGATTTACAAAGAGGATCAATGTAGTATCATTCTGCAGCTGAGAGCAAGTCTACTTTTGTCAAAATTGGAAATGAAAGAGTTTAATGCTATTTTTAGAAAGGCCATTGTCAGTGCTTTTCACAGTGCCTGATGTCCTGCCCCAGCTGTATATCTGGTAGATGGAGCATGGCACACTGGTAATGGTGCTGCTTGGATAAAAGCTTGTTTGATAAGGAATCTGAGTATCAGTATTTATCTCATTTTGGTAAAAACAAGCAGCATCATTGGTTAAAACGTGCTGCATGCGCCGGGTGTACCAATCCGTATCCAACCCTTGATTCCATATCTCCGGATAACCTCACTCTGGAGCTGTGATGCCGTGCTCTACACTTTGCAGGCAAAAGTGACCATGGCTGCCACAAGCCACAGGTTTCCCTCTTATCAAGGGGAGGAATAATTTTGTCAGTTCATTAATAATATGAGATAAAATCGTTACTCAGTGAAGAAGCCCAGTTTATAGAAATATACACTGGTGGATGACGTGTATCTCCTTTGGCCTTTAGCCACGGGAGGTATAGATGGCATCCACCAATGTATATTTCTGTACCCTGGGCTCCTTCATGGAGTAACTAATAAAATTTACATCGTTCTCATTTAGCCTTTTAAGAGCTGATTTCTAGACGGAGACAACAGCTTTCTTCAGCAAATTTTGGGAGCAGTGCATGCAATGTGCATTGAGGAAAGCTGTTGATGTGTAGACCATTACCCTGGAACTGCTGAATTCAGACTTGGTGTCCTGGTACTGGAATTCTCGAGAGGCCCTTGCACAAGGAATTTAAAGATGGAACCATGATAATAATTCACAAAAGTTTGATCATTGTGGGTGCATGGTTGGCCGAGCTGCAACACACTCACCTTCCACCTCTGCGGCCTGGGTTCCATTCACAGCCGGGGAAGCATGTGGAAAGAGTTCCTACCACTCTGCCTGAGCACAGTGGTTTTCTCCGAGTCCTTTGGTTTCCTTCACCAAACATGTTGGTAGGAAAGTATACACCACCATCTGTGCCATAAGTGATTAATATATAGGCTTGGTCTGCTTTGCAATACATATAAAAGATACAGGTCTATACTTTTGATCATTTTCTTGACTAGTACTCAAAGGGTTATGTGTAGACATTGGATAAATTCATAATCCAGCACCTCTGTGGAATAATTAACTTATGCCACTGAAGGGGCTTTGGTGGTAGTGGTGGTGGTTATCATTGTAAGAAAAAGATCCTGTGGAGGGGTTGTGTGCAGAGAAACTAACCCCTTCTAAAAGGATCCACTACATTTCAGTTGTCATCTACTTTACTATTTTTACTTCAGGGATGAGAATTGGTTGCCATTTGGCAACTTTCTGCCAAAGTTGCTTCCCTTCAACAAAATAAAATGTTCTTAGGTTGGGCTAACTGCTGCAAAACTGTTGAATCTTTGGGGTAGGGCATATTAGGTTACCAGTTTGCTCTTGGGGTAGCCAAAATGCACTCTAACCATTCTCATCCGTTCTCGTTCCTGTCCTTACAGTGCATATAAATAGAAAATATTTTTGCTAATAATTGTAGTGGGTAGGTAGGGGGGGGGGGGGTCCCTGGTACAAATAATAACTTTCCCCTACTACAAGGTACAGAAAGTAAGCAAATGTACAAATAATGGTTGGTATTAAGTATGGAAATTAAAGGGCCCTGCTTCCAGTACGTGAAATAAAAATGCCCAGGACACCAGTACGGAAAACCCCTTACCCCCCGCCCCCCCCCCCCATTGTAGGTAAGACCTGTCATGATGACATGGCCCTGGTCAATAGCTTTCCTTGGCACAGGTTGGGCATGTAGCACCTGAACCTAGCAAGAGCCATTGACCCAGTTTTAACTGAACAGGAAAGGGTTAAACTGTCTCAGTACAGGCACTGTGCACACATATGGTTTTCTCAGTTTCCTCCATCCAGAAAACTAATTCCTCATTTGTTTTGAGAAAAGTTTACTGGCTGAAATAGATTTGTGAGCTGGAAAAGATGTTCTTAGTGTAAGATTGTTAACAATATAATACTGTATGGAAGTAGACTTAGACTTTCACCTGTGGGGACTGTGCTGTTCAAAAGGTAAATGCACAAAATAGTGTTAAGTGGCATCCTAAATAGTCATTTTGATGAGCTCCTTAATAATGTGCATGAACAGATAGTTTGTGCTATCAAGGCTGGTGATCTCTCAGTTCACCAAAATGCCTGGGAACTTTTGAGATAAATAATAAAGGACTTTAACCTCGCCCAGCCCCACTCCACCCCGTCCAAAAGGGCTCAGATAACTCATCTTGCTTGAAGTTGTACTAAACATTTGTAGTTAAAAAGTATATTGAGTGCAGAATATCTATGTAAGATCCATTGGACTAACCTTTCCCAGGTTAACAGCCTTCCTTTGCATGGCTTGTGCACATTTTGCCCAACCTGTGTCGCAAGGAAAAGTGTTGACTCGGGCTTAATGTGACCAAGAAAGGGTTAAAAATAGAAGTCAGTCATGCATGTGTTTGTTAGGTGCAAAGTTGTAACTATTATGCTCATGCCAGAATCATTTTTACTGTTCAAAGCAAAAAGCTACTGACCTTGGATGTGGTAGGTTTATTTAATAAAGAGCCCCCTTTATACAATGCTCTGTGCAGTCCCAACATTCAGACATAAGTGGCCTTCCATACTAAGTTGATAGAGGTCTTTGCCAGTGGCTTTTTGTATGCCTCACTCCTCATATTCCAGGTGTCCCGATACCAACTGGAGTCTTACTTCCCAAGAATGACATGAGCCACTGACTTTAGGTTCATGGTGCATGTACTTGAATCTCATGCTGTATGATGGATTTTAACCTTTCTTCCTATTTTGCCATGATGCCTTTTCCTGGTTAGAATAAAAATGAGTTCAGAGGTTTTATAGGTATGGGTTAATGCTAAGAGCCCAACTGTACCAGGGAAAATTCTTCACGTGGCGCATGCTGTCCTAATAGATCTTACATGACATTCCTGGGCTCTTGAAGTGGACACACTGAAACAGGCAGCATGCAACATCCAAGTACTTAAGTCTCAGTTCTTGGAGTGATGGTAAAGGTTTCAGTATTTTTGGCCTTACATGTATGTTTAGTTTGATGGCTGAGAAAGATTTACAAGGAAATCCATTCTTCCTGTGGCATGCTTCCCAACACCTTCCAGTGCTTACAATATCTTACCATTTAGGACTAGCAAAATTTAACTCTTTCCGTGCCAATCACGACTAAATTCAATCCACTTAAGTCAAACTAGTCTGAATTATCATTAGGACCCCAGATTCATATTCCTTGTAAAAAGACCTTTCATTCAAGTACCAGTATGTTTGTAGTTCCAGAGAGAATATATTATCCCAGGTCAACAGCTTTTCTCAGCACGCATTGTGTGTTGATAAAAGCTGTTGACTCAGTCAAAACTTGGGCACTGAAAGAGTTAATAATTTAGGAAGACAGCAAAGCAGGCAATTCTGCCTGTATAGCAAACGAAATGTTTATTAGCCTCAAGTGGCACATAAAGTGCCGGAGGATATTGTCGTCCCCTGCGCTTTTGCGCATGCGTCAGTCTTGTCGGCGTTACCATGATATCTCAAAAAATATTCACCATAGCTGTACCAAATTTTGGTCACAGAAGGACCTTGTGATGGACAAGGTTCCTATTGAAAACCAGCTTCTTTGTGGTTATTTTAAAAGTTTTAAATGTATTTATTTAAAGGCCGTCTGCGTCAACCCTGAAGATGTTACCGCAATATCTCAAAAAATATTAACCGCAGCTTTACCAAATATTTATCAGAGATGTATCTTATGGATCATGTTCCTAATTAAAACCAGCTTCCTCTGATTATTGTTTACCTTTTTATGAAACTTTTAATGTATTTATTTGAAAGCCATCTGAGTGGTGTTAACCCTGACCAGGTTACTGTGATATCTCAAAAAGTATTGCCCACAGCTTCACCAAATTTTTGTCAGAGATGCATCTTATGATGGACCGGGTTCCTATTCAAAACCAGCTTCCTCTTTGTAATTATGAACTTTTTGTGAAACTTTAAAGTATTTATCTTAAAGGTCGTCTGAGTGGTGCACAAGGGGACTGCGTTACCATAAATCTCAACAAGGATCCAATGCAGCTTCACCAATTTTTTTTCAGAGATGCACATTATAGTGGACCACATTCTTATTGAAAACCAGCTTCCTTTTACTAACTCATTCCAACCTGATAGAAGACCAAGTCAACAGCTTTCCTTGGCACCCTCTGGGTGCCCAGAGTACACCAAGGAAAGCTATTGACCATGGGCATATAATTTGGAATGATCTTCCATGCAAGTTTCATCCAAAATTTTGAAAAAATAATCCCTAAATTAGTAAAATACAATTAGCAGACGACATTTGTATATTGGTGGGAAAAGGTGTCATTAGAGTGGAATGAGTTAAATCTGGTTGTGAAACTTTTGAAGTATTTATTTGATGGCCGTCTGAGTGACGCACATTACAGTGATCTCTGTCACCAGAACTTGCCCCCAAGAACACACCCAAAAGTGCTCTTTCATTTCACAGACAACAATATGGAAATTGTATGTAAAGAATTCTACTGTGAAGTCTCAAAAGAAAAAGAAAAAATGCAGAATTGAGGAAAAAAGATGGTGGGCACAGAGGGTAATCCGTTCTCTGGAGGCTATTTTTCTAAAATTTGTATCTTTGTTTTTTTTTTCTCCCGCCACAGAGAGTTCTACAAAATATTGAATAGGCCCTGAGAGCAAACTTGTTGTGTACAGTAAAGAGCTGGTATGTGGTGTGCAGGTTGCTTTCACATGCTGTTTCCACAGATGATATTGTAGATGAGCTGACGGCAGTGCATGAAAACTGGGCTGGACAGGAAGGCAAGCCCTGTGGTCAAGGACAAGCACAATTTCAGACAGCATGACTAAAACTTTTGAGCAAAATAAGACCTACTGCTTCTCTGCATCGCAAAAATCTTGTGTCACAGGCCCTGAGAAAATGTGGCAGCCGAGGGAGGAGAGTCACATGTACACACCGGGGGTCTCAGTGCTGTATACACAGAGAGGTAGAGCAGTGCACTGGTCCAGGAAATAACTTGGTCTCAGTGCAGTGCAGAACAGCAGAACATTTGCAGATAATGGCCAGTACAAAGTGCAGAAAATGAGAGGGCTTCCAGTAAGCTGTTATGGAAAATAAAATACCCCATTGTGCCAATATAGAAATACCCTTTAACCCCCCCCCCCCCTCCTGCTTACATACATTCACAGCAAACCTGGGAGTCATATGAATGAAATGACCTGAGATTTGTTCCTTTGAGTTCGCAAAGAAATGTAGATGACTCAGATGAGAAGTATTTGTATGTGTGCACAAGGCCTCGCCTTTAGTGGGTGGTGGCTACTGCATTAATTCCAGGATCAAGGAACTAATCAAACAATATAAAATATTTACACTATATCCCTAAGTTTATAATAGGTTGTCATGAAGGGTGGGGGGGGGGAGGTGTTGGCTCAGTTCAAATGGCATTTAAAAAAAAGTTAAGTGTACCAATGACGAAGGTGAAAAAGCTGAAAAACATTAATA